>WOVY01003731.1:0-93350 GCA_013436015.1 Rhipicephalus annulatus | reverse complement strand
GCCATGTCATATTTTATCTCACTGGCGTCCGCAGAATTGTGGTTTAACAACCACAAACACAACAAATCCACATGGAGCGTTTCAAGACGACATGTGCTGAAGTGTTTGGATGGCCGGCTGTCCGCAAGCACGGCAGAACAGCGCTTGCGCGTCCGCTCTCAGCAGACTGGCGAAAATTTACCAGCTATATTGAGGATGTCGTGTTTTTGTCGACGCGCGAACGACACCATGCCCAAGTCGGACAAGGTCAAACACATCCTGAAGGGCATCGACGATGGCGCATTTCAAATGCTCTTGGCTAGAAATCCGAGCACAGGTTTCTGAAGTCGTCAGCTTATGTCAGAGCTACGACGAGTTGAAGAAGTAACGCTCTCTGACTCGACAACCTCAGCATGGTGGTGAGTCACTGTCCAGTTTCGACACCATGCCTGAACAATTCACCATTGCTTCAGCAAGTCCGAGCCTTCGTAGTGAGGAAGTCGCCCGCCAACTTTCTCTAGTGCCTTTTGCTCACGAGACCACCACCAATTACCGCCCCGCTTCGCACTGCTATATCGGAAGAAGTTGCACAAGCTGTTCCCCTTGCGCACTACAAGCCGCCTCTATCTAGCCGTGTCCACTGCCGCATGTCGCACAGCTGGTAGGTGCCCCTGTCGCCTATCCGCCAGCGATTCAGCCTGTGGCCGCGCCCCTAACCTATGCAGCGCAGTCTGTGGCTCCTCCTGTCGCCTGTTCGCAAGAGATGCAGCCCGTAGCCGCCCCCGCTCAACATATGCAGACGCTGTGCGTAGGCTTCCACAACCGCCCTACACCACGTACTCACAGCGCACACACCCGGCTGCTTATACTACACCTTGGGCGGCACCACCAGTCGCCAATCCACGGAGGACTCCCGATAACCGACCGATTTGCTACGCCTGCTTCACTCCCGGACACGTTGCCCGCTACTGCCGCCGTCGACCTCAGACGTTCGGCAACTATGCCCGGTCGTCGCAACCCGGCAGCCAACCCTTCGACCAATACGGGCCGGTCTCGTCACCTCGCTATGCCCCTACTGACCACCTTGACTTCCAGCCGCAGCACGCACCGTCTCCTCGTCGGCGATCGCCCTCCCCTATGCGTCCCCGGCCCGGACCTTCCGAACAGGAAAACTAAGCACCGCAGTTCAAGAGGCAAGAACTGCGCCGTTTTCGAACTGTCTACGCCCTCGCCCCTCTCCTGCTAACGTGGTCGCAGTAACTGTTGAAGGTTATTGTACTTTCGCACTTGTGGACACCGGCGCAGCTGTTTCTGTTATTGCCGCTGATCTCTGCCGTTTATTGCGCAAAGTCACGACGCCGCTTTCGGGACTGTCGCTCCACACCGCAAGCGCACAGCAAGTAACGCCTCTCGCAGCCTGCACTGCAAGAGTGTCCATCGAAGGCAATCTTTACATCGTGGAATTTATTGTTCTCGCTGTCTGTTCGCATGACGTCATCCTCGGGTGGGACTTCCTATCCCACCATAATGCTGTCATCGACTGTGCTCGCGCCGAAGCTGAGTTACACCCCTTGTCTGATGTCCAATTACTTGACGCTCTTCATCAGCCGGCGAAGTTGCTCGTTCATGAAGATACCGATAGTCCATCTGAAAATTTTGCCCTTGTTTCCCGTTTCATGCAACGCCTACACTGACGCTACATGCCTTTATATGCCTTCCGATATCTTCAAGAGTCGTCGAGCTCTGCCGCTGCCTTTCGCAACAATTGACCTTGCCGCCGGAAGAAGCAATATGTTCGTAAGCAATCCGCTTTCCACGCCTGTGACTTTGCTTGCGGGGGAATGTCTCAGCCGCGTGCAGGATCTCGACCCTTCGGCTTTGGTTGATGTCCCGGATGACTACTGCGACCACCCAAAATCACTGTCGGCACTCGAGGAGTCGTCCAAGGATAGGTTTTCTAGCGTCATTTCTGACACTCTCACTCCCACCGAACATGCCGACCTGCTGGATCTTCTGCAAGAGTTCAGGAGTTATGATGTGTTGCAGCCTCAACTGGACCGCACGTCACATGTCAAACATCATGTTGACACCGGCCTACACCAGCCACTGCGTCAAAGACCATACAGTGTCTCCGCTGAAGAGCGCCGCGTCATCAACGATCAAGTCGAAGGTATGCTTCGTAGAGACGTCATTTGACTATGTCACAGTCCCTGGGCGTCTCCTGTCGTCCGTGTGCGTAAGGAAGACGGATCTATCCGATTTTGCGTGGACTATTAGCGTTTTGAACAAGATAACCCGCAAGGACTTCCATCCTTTGCCGCGCATGGATGACGCCATCGACACCCTTCACGGAGCGGAATTTTTCTCGTCGCTAGATTTGCGGTGTGGCTATTGGCAAGTCCCAATGGCTGAAGCGGATCGCCAAAAATCGGCATTTTATTACACCAGACAGACTATACGAGTTTAACGTCATGCCCTTTGGGCTTTGTAATGCGCCTGCCACGTTTGAACGTCTTATGGATAATACGCTACGTGGCCTCAAGTGGAATATGTGCCTCTGTTACCTCGACGATGTCGTGGTTTTCTCCCATGATTTTCCTAAGCACCTCCTTCGCCTCAGGCACGTTTTGACTTGCCTGACCAACGCTGGCCTGCAGCTTAACCTGAAAAAATGCCGCTTCGCTGCACGCGTGCTCGTCATACTAGGTTACATCGTGTCCAAACACGGCGTATTACCTGACCCGGCAAAACTTCGAGCAGTCGCAGAATTTCCCAAGCCCGTGACCATGAAAAAACTTCGCAGTTTTGTAGGCCTATGCTCGTATTTCCGGCGCTTTGTTCGCAATTTTGCATCTATCATGTCACCATTAACCCAGCTTCTCCACGGTGACGTGAACCTGTCCTCCTGGTCCTTTGCATGTGACGTTGCCTTCACTACTCTACGCCGTCTGCTCACCTCCCCACCTATTCTTCGCCACTTCGACCCGACGGCTCCTACCGAAGTGCACACCGACGCCAGCGGCGTCGGGCTAGGCGCTGTCCTCGCTCAACGAAAGCCCGGCTATTCAGAATACGTTGTAGTCCTACGCTAGCCGCACTCTGACGAAAGCCGAAACTAATTACAGCGTGACAAAAAAATAGTGTTTGGCTCTGGTGTGGGCGCTCGGAAAATTTCGGCCATACTTATACGGCCGCCCGTTCGATCTAGTAACTGATCACCACGCGCTTTGCTGGCTCTCCACTTTGAAAAGACCCTTCTGGCCGTCTTGCGCGATGGGCACTCCGTATCCAGGAGTACGACATTCGCGTCGTATACCGCTGCGGACGCAAACACTCTGACGCTGATGCCCTGTCCCGCTCACCTTTATCACCAGATCCGACGTGCGAAAACACTCGCCTCGAGACCTTGTCATCGCTAAATCTCGACTCGATTGCCACCGAACAAAGTGGTGACCCGTGGATCGCATCTCTCATCGAATATCTATCTGGCACGCCCAACCTTCCAGTATCTCGATCCCTCGGACGTCAAGCTTTCCATTTCGCCATCCGCGATCAACTTCTTCATCGACGCAGCTACGCTCCCGATGGCCGCCGGTGGCTGCTGGTCATTCCACGCACTTTACGATCGCAAGTATGCGCCTCTCTTCACGACGATCCGCAATGCGGCCACGCCGGAGTGTTCAAAACATATGAACGCCTTCGCCATCGCTATTACTGGTGCGGCATGTACAATTTTGTACGCAAATTCGTGCAGTGCTGTCCTGACTGCCAGCGACGCAAACCAACACTACCACGTGCTACCGGCGCATCGCAGCCACTTCCATGCCCTGCCAAGCCATTCATCGTGTCAGCGTTGACCTCTACGGCCCCCTTCCATTGACATCAAATGGTAATCGGTGGATTATAGTGGCAGTTGACCACCTGACACGCTACGCCGAAACAGCCGCTTTGCCGAGCGCTACTGCTCAGGATGTCGCCTCTTTCATTTTACGTCGCTTTATCCTTCGACACGGTTCACCTCGAGGGCTCCTTAGTGACAGAGGCCGCGCTTTCCTCTCTGAGGTCGTCGAAACTTTTGCTTTCAAAATGCCACGTCATTCATCGGAAAACGACAGCATACCACCCGCAGACTAACGGGCTAACGGAACGGTTCAACCGCACGCTGGGTGATATGCCCTCAATGTACGTGGCATCTGATCATAGCAACTGGGACCGTGTTCTCCCATACGTCACATTCGCATATAACACCGCAGTTCAAACCACCACGGGATTCTCACGTTTCTTTCTTCTCTATGGACGCGAGCCTTCCCATACAATCGACACCCTACTACCCTACCGTGCTGATGCTTCAGAGTGCCCACCTGTCTCCGATGCTTCTCGACAAGCCGAAGAGTGCCGTCCGCTCGCCCATGCGTTCACCTCAAAAGAGCAGCAACGCCAGAAAGAACACCGTAGCACCGCCCTTTCAGATCCCAGCTATGCCCCAGGGTCTCTTGTGTGGTTCGCTATTCCACACCAAACACTGGGACTCTCCTCGAAACTTGTCCCCCGGTACAAGGGGCCTTACACCGTTTTGGAGAAAACCTCTCCAGTCAATTTCCTAATTGAGCCAGTTTCCAGATCGGACGACATGCACTGGCGCGCACGTGACATCGTCCATGTTTCCCGACTGAAACCATACCATGAGCCTTTCCCTGAAACTTCCTAAGTCACCAGGATGGCTCCTTTTTCAGCGGGGGCGATTGTGAAGAAGATGTGCCTGCGGCGAGCAGCATCGCCAACGCCCAGCTCTCTCGGCTCGTGCTTCGGCTCGCTGCTGTGCTGATCTCTGCTGGACGGTTCTTTACGCTGTCTGGCCATCGTCGTTATCGACTAACAAACCTCGTCACACATGGAAGAAATTACGTGATTTCTTTGTCATAGAATACGTGAGTACATCTCTTATCGGTACACGTTACACTCTTTCAGTTACAATCGTTGCGTCCATGTTCCCATGAACTACAGCAGATGTCAAACATATCCGAAACATATCATAGGAGCTGTCAACATTGCCATTGATGCCCTGTCACATAGCCCAAACAACATGTTCAACTGTCCCAGAGAAATGTACACCTTAAAAAGTGGCGACTGGTTGACATGACAACAAATTTTGCTATCTGCAAGAAATATAAGCTTCGACGCTGCTAGACTTTCAGTGGCGCAGGGTGGTTTACCAGTAACAGGAGAGATATTAGCTTCAACACATGCTGTGACTCAAGAACTGACCATTTATGCCCACTTGCAAGCACAAGTAGGCATATTACTAGACTGTCTATCATGCCCGAATACGCGGAAAATCCAAAGGCTTCCCCTGGCAGGTAACGTAAGGTGTATAACATCACGTGGGTTTACGTACCATCTGTGTCAAATGCTTTGCAGCACTTCAATATTCAATCACATTGTGACATTGTGGATATGTTTGCAGGCCCAGCCACTTGATTCAGCGTCATTTCCGAGGATCTTATTGTGCCATTGACTATACTGCTGCCTTGCAAAAGACAAACTTGTAGGCTCGTAATAAATTGCATGGTTCAGTGTTGGGTGGAATATATTCTTACTTCAGACAATATTAGGTCACGCACTGTTGCTCATGCTTTTGTAGCTGCTGGCTGCATCACTCATGTCATCCTTGGTCCCAACAGATAGAGAAAGCCAATATGGACCGACAGTATTCCACCAAGCCTTACCTCCCAATGAGCAATGGAATTCACCAACCTCGCCTTACATACATTTAATAAAAAGCAATTGAATTAATGAAACGTATATGCATGACATTCAAGGCAGACATTGGTTGCAATACTGTAGACCTTGCTTTAGGCCTAACTGTAGGTCTACCCAGTGACCATGTTCTTTTACATTGATAGACACGAAGCCCACCTTCCTGCCAGTAACTACACATGTCGTCTATGTTACATCTCTTAGAAGCTTCTACCTATAGCTGTGTGGCAGCGCATTGGAAGGCATATATGGTAGCAGTGAACTAGACTCATGTAGACGCATGCATAATGAAATGATGTGGACTAACCATCCCTCATTGGTGTCTTGTTGCCAACTTTAAAAAACATTTCTCTCAAGTAACTTTTACTGAAGTTTTATGAAAACAAGACATATGATTCATTTCTTATGCAGAAGTCATCATAAGTGCACAAATGGCCTGAAAAAGCAAAAATATCTCACTTACATAACATATAAACGTTCCCCACAATGCCATGATTAAAATTGCATGTTAATTGGTTGTCGAGTCAATCTAGCTAATAAAGCCTTCACCAGCATCATCTCTTCAGGCAAAGTGAAAATATTTTTTCTGTGTTTTATGCATATGTTATATCTGAAATAGTAATGTATGTGCGAAAAATGCCCATTGAATTTGTGACATCTGAGTTATGATGGCTACAAAAATTATTGAATAACAGCTGTAAAGTTATCATATGATTCAGTGAATCTATGTTTTGCATGGGTTTACAAATGTGCTAGTTCTCGAGTGCCACAAATAGAAAGTGAGAATGTAATTTCAATTTTTATTGCCTGGTACTTGTGCTCAAGTGCTATGATAAACAAAGTGTAACTTCATGTTTGCTGTGAGCTTGACCCTTGAAACCAGACCTCACTTAAAAAAGGTTGTGGCACTATTCTAAATACCCGAATTTTCAATCAGTTGGAATAAAAGACGGTGTGGACTTGCAAATTGAGCTTTGTCTCATTTGTAGACCAACAAGCTCGTGGTCGTAAGTCATGCTTAATTGTCTTTCCTAACTTATTCACATCGTGAAAGCACTGAAGCTTGTAAAGCCACATTTGCAAAAGTTGAAGATTGAGACCGTGCATGTGCCCCTGAACAGCAAAAAGCAATATTCACGCCACCATTGTGATGAGTGCTGTGAACCCTGTTGTACATTAAAACGGTCCTCCAAACGTTTTGAGAGGCATGCTTGGTCATAACTCTGACATGGTCATAACTCTGACATAACTCTGACATACAACTATAGGAGCCAGAACGCTTGAATAGGACTGACAGATTCAGTTGGTATGGATTCATGATATTAGAAGAGTACAACGAAGAAGATTAAAAACAAATGAGCCACAGGAACACAAGTGCCGATTCGCGGCTGAAGTTTATTCAAAATTTCAAAACAGATATATACTACTACATCCACATGACAATACGCAAAATTTATCAGCAATAAGAAAAAATAAAAAAACAAGTTGTACACAAGAGTGAAGGATTTGTTTACCCTGCAGTATAGTTGAAAAAAAGCTGTTGCATGATTGTTTTTCATTTTGACTGTACCTTCTATATTTGTTCCTTTTTTTTCAAAACATCATCACAAGACAACTCAGAGAGCGTGTCCTTGCGCACGTTACTCAAGTCTTTTTTTCTTCGTTTTCATGCCAATCTAAAACCAGAAAGCTTACTGAATCTCAAGATTAGCTATAGTTGTTGTTCACCTACTTGTTTATGTGAAAATCCATTAGTTTGAGCTCTTCGACTCCACTGTTGCCATAATTGTCGTGTATCTTCTGCCTGAGTAGTTTTTTTAGTCACTCTGATGATGATGATGATATATAACTCCGATGATGATGATATATGGTGTTTTTTGGCACAAGGGCCATTTGATGGCCAAAGAGCGCCAGTTTATGGGACAAGAGATGTGGACAATGATTGTGATTAGCGACTGTATAAGGGCCATAAAATTCCTCGCGGTAATGCGGGTAAAAACATACAAGTAATAAAATCATGACCATGCCGTGAAAGGTGTGTGTGGTGCGAATAGATGACAAAAGTTGGTGATAATAAAAACGATGGTGGACATGTATGGCATTAGCTCAAGTGCCTCACTCGTTCATACGCTTGTGTCCAAGGGCCGTGAGGAAAGTGCTTTATTGTGTACCCACCGCGGCTAAAACCTCTTTGGAGAGGTAGTGCTACGGAATGCCCGGGTATATGACATGAAAGCTATGAATTTCTTTTAAAAACTCTAACAATGATTTATGACTAAAATGCGGTTCCCTACCGACGAACATTGCAGGGTGTAAAGGTATATGTTGTCGGTAGGGTGATGGAAAGTGTTGTTTTCTTAAAGTGTCCAATTGTTTGCACTGAATTAAAATGTGAAGAACTGTTAGTGCTTCACCACATATGTCACACAATAATGGATCGCCACCGGACAAAAGATATGAGTGTGTCGTGTATGTGTGTCCTATCCTGAGCCTTGTTAATGTTACCTCTGTGTGACGTGATTTTTATACTGGTGGCCAATGGCCAAGGTGTGGCTTGATAACGTGTAGTTTGTTTTGTGTGTGTGTATCCCACTTGCTCTGCCAGTAGTCCCTGAGCTTTCGTTTGAGAGACGGCTTAAGATGATGATGATGATATATGGTGTTTTTTGGCGCAAGGGCCATTTGATGGCCAAAGAGCGCCAGTTATCGGGACAAGGAATGTGGACAATGATTGTGATTAGCGGCTGTATAAGGGCCATAAAATTCCTCGCGGTAAGGCGGGTAAAAACATACAATTAATAAAATCATGACCATGCCGTGAAAGGTGTGTGTGGTGCGAATAGATGACAAAAGTTGGTGATAATAAAAGACGATGGTGGATATGTATGGCATTAGCACAAGTGCCTCACTCGTTCATACTCTTGCGTCCAAGGGCCGTGAGGCAAGTGCTTTCTTGTGTAGCCACCGCAGCGAAAACCTCCCAGGAGTGGTCGTGCTACAGAATGCCCGGGTATATGATATGAAAACTATGAATTTCTTTTAAAAACTCTAACAATGATTTATGACTAAAATGCGGTTCCCTACCGACGAACATTGCAGGGTGTAAAGGTATATGTTGTCGGTAGGGTGATGGAAAGTGTTGTTTTCTTAAAGTGTCCAATTGTTTGCACTGAATTAAAATGTGAAGAACTGTTAGTGCTTCACCACATATGTCACACAATAATGGATCGCCACCGGACAAAAGATATGAGTGTGTCGTGTATGTGTGTCCTATCCTGAGCCTCGTTAATGTTACCTCTGTGTGACGTGATTTTTATACTGGTGGCCAATGGCCAAGGTGTGGCTTGATAACGTGTAGTTTGTTTTGTGTGTGTGTATCCCACTTGCTCTGCCAGTAGTCCCTGAGCTGTCGTTTGAGAGACGGCTTAAGATGATGATGATGATATATGGTGTTTTTTGGCGCAAGGGCCATTTGATGGCCAAAGAGCGCCAGTTATCGGGACAAGGAATGTGGACAATGATTGTGATTAGCGGCTGTATAAGGGCCATAAAATTCCTCGCGGTAAGGCGGGTAAAAACATACAATTAATAAAATCATGACCATGCCGTGAAAGGTGTGTGTGGTGCGAATAGATGACAAAAGTTGGTGATAATAAAAGACGATGGTGGATATGTATGGCATTAGCACAAGTGCCTCACTCGTTCATACTCTTGCGCCCAAGGGCCGTGAGGCAAGTGCTTTCTTGTGTAGCCACCGCAGCGAAAACCTCCCAGGAGTGGTCGTGCTACAGAATGCCCGGGTATATGATATGAAAACTATGAATTTCTTTTAAAAACGCTAACAATAATTTATAACTAAAAAGCGGTTCCCTACCGACAAACATTGCAGGGTGTAAAGGCATATGTTGTCTGTAGGGTAATGGAAAGTGTTGTTTTCTTGTGGTGTCCAAATGTTTGCACTGAATTAAAATGTGAAGAACTGTTATGCTTCACCACATCTGTCACACAATGCTGGGTCGCCACCAGACAAAAGATATGAGTGTGTCGTGTATGTGTGTCCTATCCTGAGTCTCGTTAGTATTACCTCTGTATGACGCGATTTTGATACTGGCAGCCAATGACCAAGGTGTGGCTTAATAATGTGTAGTTTGTTTTGTGTGTGTGTATCCCACTTGCTATGCCAGTAGTCTCTGAGGTTTCGTTTGAGAGACGGCTTAAGATCGAGGGCCGGGATTAATATGGGTGTAGGGGCAGTGCTTTTGTGGGCGGATGCAGCGAGCTCATCCGCCCTCACGTTGCCTTCGATCTCACGGTGCCCTGGCACCCAGCACACTACAACATGTTGCTTGAGTGTGTAGAGTGTGCATAAAATGGAGTAAAGTGAGACAAGGACTGGGTTTTTGTGTTTTTTAAGAGTCTGCAAAGCCGTTACTACACTGAGGGAGTCTGTATAAATTACTGCTTTTGGTATTTGTAATTGTTTAATGTGTTTATCTGCCACAAGTATCGCGTAAGCTTCTGCTGTGAAGATACTTGTGCCTGGATGTAGAGGGCCAGCATCCGAAAAGGATGGGCTGACAGCAGCGTAGGACACAGAGGAGTTTGACTTGGAGGCATCTGTAAAGAACTCAGGACGTGTGCATTTGTGTTGAAGTTCAAGGAAGTATGTTCGGATATGGGCAATAGGCGCATGTTTTGTAACTTCTAGAAAGAAGACATCGCAGTCTATAGTCTGCCATTGCCACGGTGGCGGATATGCTACAGGAGCCATTAAACTGTGTTCAAGTGAGACTCCAGTTTCCTCAGCTAGACTTTTCAGGCGAAGTGAGAAGGGCTGCCTCATCGAAAGCCTGTTTTGAAACAGAAATGAGCTCGACAAATCATTAATAGTAGAGTATGAGGGGTGCTTCTTATCTGCTTTCACCTTAAAGAAATAAACAAAGGACATATATGTTCTCTGCAGATGAAACGACCACTGATTTGACGCAACATAAAGGCTTTCGACGGGGCTGGTGCGAAAAGCACCCGTAGAAAGGCGGATGCCCAAATGGTGCACGGGGTCCAGCATCTTCAAAGCACTTTGAGTTGCAGACTGATAAACAACGGCCTCATAATCTAAGCCGGTGCGAATGAGGCTTCGATACAGATTTATGAGGCATTGCCTATCACTACCCCAAGTAGTACGTGAGAACACTTTCATAACATTCATGGCTTTTAAACATTTTGTTTTTAAATACTTGATGTGCGGTACGAAGATCAACTTGTTGTCCAAGGTTAAGCCTAAGAATTTATGCTCGGCTTTGACGGACAGATGTTGCCCGTTCAGTCGAATGTCAGGTTCAGAGTGCATGCCTCTCTTTCGAGAGAACAAGACACACGTGCTTTTTTGTGGGTTAAGTCGAAATCCGTTTTGATGATTGATGATGATGATTAGTGGTGTTTATTGGCGCAAGGGCCAGATATGGCCAAAGAGCGCCAGAGCGATTATAATGAATTGTGAGATGTGCAGTGTAGATAAAACAAATGTGACGTGGCCGTAAATGGGCCTAAAAACAGTCGCTGTAGGTGTGTAAAAATATACATATGGTAAAATTATGGCAATGACAAATGATGTGAGCTATGGAGACATAAAATGATTTAAAAGTGATAAGTATGTCAAATAAAAACTTGGAATGGAGCACCAGTGCCTCAACAGAGCCCTTAAAACAAGAGCATGGAGGCCTGGGCTCATTGAAATCTGCTATTGCAGCAGCATCCTCTGAACAGAGGATGCGCTATGAACCTGTTGGGCTAAAAACATTCAATGTTGGGCTAAAAACATTCAGTACTACATCCTTTAAAAAGCTTAAAACTGATTTTGTATCAAAAAGCGGCTCTTCACCGAGAAACATAATCGGATGTAAAGGAAGATTATAGCGGTATGCTAAAGCAAAATATTTCTTTCTCTTCCTTTCAGCTTCCGCACACTCCAGGAGGACGTGGAGGACGGTTAGCCTGTCACCACATCTACCACAAGTAAGAGGTTCATCGCCAGTCAGAAGAAAGTTATGAGTACCATAAGTGTGTCCTATTCTGAGGCGACAGAATAGGACATCAGTACGCCGTGTTCTTGTTGCGGAGGGCCAGTAACCCAACCGCGGCTTAATCAAATGAAGCTTATTATTTATTTCTGTGTCCCACAAGCGTTGCCAGTGGTTTCGCAGTTTCTTTCGTAGAAAGGGTTTTAGATCTGTTGCAGGGACAGTAGCGGTGGGGTTAATAGCGCGCAATATAATTGACGTGGCCATTTGGTCAGCTAACACATTGCCCTCGATACTTCTATGGCCAGGTACCCAGCAAATAGTAACATGCTGGTTGGACATATAAGCTGTACACAGAACGGAATATAGCTCAATTATTATTGGATTTCTGAATCTGAAAAGGGATCTTAATGCATTTACGACGCTTAACGAGTCTGTGAATATAATTGATTTTTGTATGTTTGATTTCCGTATATGCTTCACAGCGGACAATAGTGCATAACCCTCAGCTGTAAATATACTTGTTTCCGGGTGCAGCACGCCGGATTCCGAAAAGGATGGTCCGACGGCTGCATAAGCCACCCCTGCATGCGACTTAGAAGCGTCGGTATAAAACTCTACGCATGAGTAGTTGGACTGGAGTTCTCGGAAATGCATTTTAATATGTGCTTCTGGTGCGTGTTTAGTGATCTCAACAAATGAGGTGTCACAGTGTATAAGCTGCCACTGCCACGGCGGTAAAAGTATCCCTGTGGGCGTAGGACAGAGTTCCAGCAGCGGAACACCCATTTCCTCACATAAGTTTCTCACACGCAAGGAGAACGGCTTTCTCACTGTGGGTCGATTATGGAAGAGGGTGGCAGCGGTCATATCGTTTATAGTTGAATAAGATGGATGCTTGATGTTTGCACGTGCCTTTATAAAATATGTGAAACTGCTATAGGATCGCTGCAGGTGAAGTGACCACTGATTCGACTCTACATAGAGGCTCTGGATCGGGCTTGTCCTGAAAGCACCGGTTGCAAGTCGGATACCCAGATGGTGAACGGGGTCTAGGATTTTTAATGCACTTGGCGTTGCCGAATGATAAATTATAGAGGCATAATCAAGGCGCGACCCGACAACGCTTTTGTATAACTTCAAGAGGCACTTTCGATCACTACCCCATGTTGTACGTGACAGGAGTTTTAGGACGTTCATCGCTTTCAAACATTTCATTTTGACATATTTAATATGGGGAATAAACGTAAGCTTAGAATCTAAAGTGGTTCCCAGGAATTTATGCTCGCTGCTTACAGAGAGTTGGTCTCCCTTGATCGCAACATTTGGTTGTGGCATTACCCCACGTTTGTTGGAGAAAAGTATGCAAGTACTTTTCTTCGTGTTTATTTTAAAACCGTTTTCATCCGCCCATTTAGAGAATTTATTCATCCCAAGCTGCACTTGTCGTTCGCAGACAGACATATTGCATGATTTGAAACTCATCTGCACATCATCAACATACACGGAATAAAACATCGCACTTGGAATGACTGACTGCAGGGAGTTCATTTTTACAATAAAGAGTGTGCAACTAAGCACGCTCCCTTGCGGAACACCAGTTTCTTGGGTAAAAGTTCTAGAGAGAGCATTTCCCACTTTTACGCGAAAGGTTCGGTTAGATAGGTAACTTTTAATTGTGTCTAGCATGTTCCCACGGATGCCCATGGTGACAAGATCGCGGAGAATCCCAAATCGCCATGTGGTGTCATACGCCTTCTCTAAGTCTAGAAATACCGAAAGTACAAACTGCCTACGAATAAATGCATCTCTGATGTATGTCTCTATGCGAACAAGGTGGTCTGTTGTCGACCTCCTCTCTCTGAAACCACACTGAAGGGGGTCTAGTATACTGTTACTTTCTAAAAAGTGGATTAAGCGCCGGTTTATCATTTTCTCATATAGTTTGCATAGACAACTTGTTAGCGCTATTGGCCTGTAGCTGGCGGCCAAAGACGGATCTTTGCCTTGTTTAAGCACTGGGATGACTATAGCTTCTTTCCATGACAATGGAATATACCCAGCTGCCCACATGTTATTGAAGAGAGTTAGGAGTGTTTTTAGTGCTTCGGGGTGAAGGTACTTGACCATTTCGTATGTTATACGATCAACACCTGGCGCTGAGTTGTTGCAGCACGCAAGAGATGCCTTAAGTTCAGCTAATGTAAATGGGCAGTTGTAAGACTCACTGGATGGACGTGTACATTTAAGGGGCTGTCGCTCTTCGCGTTCTTTGAATTTTAAGAAAGTTTCTGTACAGTTTGATGCACTTGAGACGTATTCAAAGTGTTCGCCTAGGCAGTCCGCCTGCTCCTCTAGGCTCTCACCTCGGCTACTTACCAAGGGTAGGGGGTGTGACCGCCGACCCAATAACCTATTTACCCTATTCCAAACCTTCGTTTCGTCGGTGTAAGAATTTAT
Organism: Rhipicephalus annulatus; assembly: GCA_013436015.1. Taxonomy (NCBI): domain Eukaryota; kingdom Metazoa; phylum Arthropoda; class Arachnida; order Ixodida; family Ixodidae; genus Rhipicephalus; species Rhipicephalus annulatus. The sequence continues at coordinate 79,134 of WOVY01003731.1, read as the reverse complement.
ACTGGAGATGTACCTATTCCAACTTTCTCTCTTTGCAAGACGATGCGTTCTTCTAGCTTGTGACTTCACCTGTTTAAAATTGTCGAGGTTTTCAGCCGTTGGGTAATTTCGGAGTAATCTCCAAGCTTTATTTTGACTATTTCGCGCTTTCCGACAATCGTCATTCCACCATGGAATGCGACGCCTATTAGACATTCCTTTAGTTTGCTTGATAGATTTCGCTGCAGCGTCAATAATAAAATCTGTTAGGTATGCCGCAGCATCGTCTATATTAAAATCAGCAATGTCCCCTCCATCTAAAAATGTGTTTTCTCGGAACAGTTCCCAGTTGGCTGACTTGGTGTTCCAGTGAGGAAAGTCAGGCGGGCATGTATCTTCTTTAGTTAGCTTCAACATTATCGGGAAGTGGTCACTCCCAAAGGGGTTCTTGAGAACAGACCACTCCAGATAAGGAATTAGTGTACTCGAGACAATACTCAGGTCTATAGAAGAGTATGTGTTGTGCGTAGTACTATAATATGTTGATTCTTTTTAGTTAAGTAAACATGCACCTGACGAAAACAGAAAGTGTTCTGTTAGGCGTCCTCGTGCATCCAAACGGGAGTCGCCCCATAGAGGATTATGTGCATTTAGATCACCGACGACTATATATGGCGGAGGAAGTTCATCAATGAAGCTTCGAAATTCTGTCTTCGAAAGTTGATAACACGGAGGAATGTAAATAGAAGTAATTGTTAGTAGCTTCCCGAACAGCACTGCTCGGACAGCAACTGCTTCAAGAGAAGTTCGGAGGTTTAATTGCTTACAGGCAACACCTTTATCAACTATTATAGTGACACCGCCCGACGAGGCGGCAGCGTCGTCACGGTCTTTGCGGTAGATGGCATATTGCTTTAGAAAGTTTGTTTGTGTGGACTTGAGGTGTGTTTTCTGAACACACAGCACCTTTGGAGTGTGTTTATTAAGGAGTTTTATAATATCATCAAGGTTATGGAGAAGTCCTCTCACATTCCACTGTAAAATCTGCGTGTCAATTTTAAATGTGTTTTGTGCTGTGTGCTCAAAGATAGAGTATTAGCTCACGGACCCTTTCCAGGGGCCGTGACACGAGATTTTTCTTTTTTGGATCGGTCGACAAAGTCGCGCCGATCCTTAGGCGCTTGCTGCGCCCTCACGCTCGGAGTTGTGTCCATTGCCTCTAGCGAGGCACTGGACAAGCGCTCTTGCGAGCGCTGCAGTTGTTTTGAGGGCCTCGCCTCTAAAGGCGAGGCCTTCGCGGCCCCCAGCCCGTAGGTTGGTGGGTCCTTCTTCGACGGCGGAGCAGCACTGGCTGCAACCGCCGAGGGGGCGAATGGCGTCACCGCTGGCTCACTACGCGTGTGCCAGACAGGCGCCAGGGGCCGTCGTGGCGCTGCCCCCTGTCGCGCCACTTCGGCAAAGCTAGTTTCTGGTAGGCAGGACACCTGCCTTCGTGCCTCCTTAAATGAAATATTTTGTTTTACCCTAATTGTGACAATTTCTTTTTCCTTTTTCCAGCACGGGCATGACCGCGAGTATGCGGCATGTTCCCCATTACAGTTCGCACAGTGAAGAGAGTTTTCACAGGCATCTGATGTGTGCTCTTCAGCACTGCATTTCGCGCAAGTTAGGCGGCCTCGGCATTTCTGTGAACTGTGGCCGAACCGTTGGCATTTGAAAAATCTGAGGGGGTTTGGTATATATGGCCTAACTCGATGCTTGATATACCCAGCCTCAACGGAGTCGGGCAGTACACTTGAATTGAAGGTAAGTATCAGGTGTTTAGTGTGGACTTCTTTGCCATCACGCCTCATGCTTATTCGTTTTACGTTTATGACATTCTGTTCGCTGAAACCCTCCAGGAGTTCAGCCTCCGTCAGCCCTAACAGGTCATCATCTGAGACAACGCCACGGGTGGTGTTCATGGTTCTGTGTGGGGTTACTATTAATTTAGTATCTCCAAATTTCACAAAGTTAGGCAATTTTTCATATTGTTTCTGGTCGCGGAGCTCCAACAGGAAGTCACCACTTGCCATTCTCGAAGCTTTATATCCCGGGCCAAAGATTTCCGTCAAAGACTTTGATACTAGAAAAGGTGACAGTGTTCGCACTGATTTGCCGGGTGTGTCAGCGTGAATAACATGAAATCGGGGACAAGATACTTTCTGGTTACCAAAAAATTGGAAAACTTCATCGGTGCGCCCTCTTTTCTGAGGGCGATCAGGGAGTGGGGGGAAGGAACTAGCCATAAGAAAAGGTTTCGTTTCGGCAGCGGTGCCAGCCACCCACCATGGAGTCCTACAAGGGGACGCTACAGAGTCTGGAAGCACAGGCCCTGCAGACGCCAGCTGTACACCACCACTATAACCGAATATGATGTATCCAAGGTAGGATAGCCACACAGGGTTAACCCTTGCCGCCAGGAAACACGGAAGTCAACGGAAGAGAGTAGAGGACAGGAAAGATTTAAAGTAAGAGAAAAGACGAAGATGTGAGGGGGAGACAGGAAAAGGCGACTGCCAATTTCCCCTGGGTGGGTCAGCCCAGGGGTGCCGTCTACGAGAAGCCGGGGCCAAAGGGGTGTGTTGCCTCTGCCGGGGGGCCTTAAAGGTCCAATCACCCAGCGTCGGCTCAACCCCCAGAATCCCCTTTTCCCCGGACACGGCAAAGCCACGCACGGCTAGGGGTGGGAGGGAGTAGGAACTCCCCCGTTAGCTCGGGTCCGTGGTGTCGCTACACACCAAACGCCTACTTGCGCAGGCGCCCCTGCGGGGTAAATCCGTTTTCATCTGCCCATTTGGAGACCTCTTTTAAACCCAGCTGAACCTGCCGCTCACACATTGTCAAGTTGCATGACTTGAAGCCAAGCTAAACGTCGTCGACATATGTACAATAGAACGTATTGCGGGGGATAGACAAGTGCAAAGAATTCATTTTGATAATAAAAAGTGTGCAACTAAGCACACCACCTTGTGACACGCCTGTTTCCCGGACAAATGTTAGGGAGAGACCACTGCCCACACGGACACGGAATGTCCGGTTTGACAGGTAACTTTCGATTATATGAAGCATTCTTCCGCACACACCAAGGTGGGACAGGTCTCTTAGAATTTCAAAACGCCATGTTCATTCATAAGCCTTTTAGATATCGAGGAACACAGAGAGAAAATATTGTTTATGGACGAAGGCGTCTCTGATCTGTGCCTCGATACGAACAAGGTGGTCTGTGGTGGATCTACTTTCTCGAAACCCGCACTGAAATGGGTCGAGCAAATTGTTTGTTTCAAGGATATGTACGAGTCGGCAGTTTATCATTATTTCGAAGACTTTGCACAATCATCTTGTAAGTACAATAGGCCTATAGCTTGAAGCTAAAGAGGGGTCCTTGCCCTCTTTCAAAATGGGAATAATAATGGCCTCTTTCCAAGAAGTAGGGATAGTGCCAGAAACCCAGATAGCATTGTGCAAACAAAGTAAGGTTTTTCATGTTTCGGCTGGTAGGTTTTTCAACATTTCATACACCACACGGTCAGAACCTGGGGCAGAAGCACTGCAGGAGTTCAGAGATGTTCGGAGCTCAGCTAGACTGAAAACTTGGTTATATGCCTCGTATCTATTGCATTTGTGTTCGAGTTTCTGCTTTTCTCTTCTTGTTCTGTGTTTTTGGAAAGTGTCAGTATAGTGGGACGAGCTGGATACCCGTTCAAAGTGTGCACCGAGGAAGTTTGCCTGATCTTCCAAGGTATCACCCTGAGTGTTTACGAGTGGAAGTGTTTGTACTTGTTTTCCTGCTATCCTACCGACCATGTTCCATACTTTAGCCTCTTGTGTGTATGAATTGTTCCCTGACAAAAACTTCTGCCAGCTTTCTCTTCTGGCCTGCCGACACGTTCTCCTGCCTTGAGACTTTATTTTCTTGAAGGTATCAAGATTTTCGGCTGTTGGTGAGTTCCGAAGCAACCTCCATGCCCTGTTCTGTTCCTTTCGCGCATTACGACACTCTGTGTCCCACCATGGGACGTGTCGTTTGCCGGGCATTCCAGATGTTTGCGGTATGCACTTGGCTGCTGCGTCAGTTAGAAAAGCTGTGAAGTACTGCACAGCTTATCTATGTTTAACCTACATATGTCTGTCCAACTCAAACATGTAGTGTTATGAAACTGTTCCCAGTCTGCTTTTTTTATCAGCCATGTGGGAACATGTAGAGGACATTCATATGTTGTTTGTGAACTCAACAATACAGGAAAATGGTCACTTCCATATAGATTATCAATGATTTTCCATTCAAGTAGGCGTAGGAGTGAAGGTGATACGATGCTGAGGTCTATAGACGAGTTAGTTTTGTTGGCAACGTTATAGTATGTGGCTCTTTCCTATTCAACAAACAGGTACCTGAAGAGAAAAGAAATTGTTCAATGAGACGACCTCGTGCATCACAGCGAGAATCGCCCCACAGTCCACTATATGCATTTAGGTCCCCAAGAAGCAAATAAGGTTCAGGCAGTTCGTCTATTAAAGACTGAAATTCTTGTCATTCAAGACGGTGGTGGGGAGGTACAAAGAGCAGATGGTGACGAGTCTGTTTAAAAGTCAAGCTCGAACAGCCACCGCCTCAAGGGATGTCTGGAGTGGTAAATGTGTACACGCTACTCCTTGGTTAATAATAATGGCTACGCCACCGGATGACGCCACAGCATCATTTCGGTCCTTTCGGTATATGACGTAAGCACGTAAAAATTTGTATTGAAGGATTTTAGGTGTGTTTCCTGTAGACACAGCACTTGAGGTGAGTGTCTGTATAAAAGCTCTTGTACTTCATCGAGGTTCTTAAGCAGTCCTCTGACGTTCCAATGTATAATTTGTGTTTCCATATTGGAAGTAAAGTAGTGCTGTGTGTACGTTAGGGAGTGACTTGTTTAAGCTGAATGGTCGAGCTCAAGTAACAGGGCTATTATCAGGCCCTGTTATGAGCTTTTTAGTTCTCTTGGCCCGCTCCAGAGAGCCGCGCCGCTCTTTTGGCACCAGGGGTGCCGCCGTATCCATTGCCTCTTCCGAGGCACTGGATGCCCGCTCATGCGAGCTGGTTTTTCGAAGCTTGGGCCTCGCCTGGCGAGGTGAGGCCTTGAGACCCGAGGACTCTGGAGTCTCTGGTCTCTGTTCAATAGTAGGCGGAGTAGACTCAACTACTGCCGCCTTGGGGGCAGGCGCCACAGCCAATGGCTCGCTTTGCGCAGGCCGAAGGAGTGGCGAAGGCTGGTGCGACACTGCCCCATGGCGCACCGCATCAGCATATGTGGGGCCATAAAATGGCGAGACTCTTTTTCTTGCTTCTTTAAGTGTAATGTTTTTTTATCTTTAAAGTGATGATCTCTTTTTCTTTTTTCCAGAAAGAACAGGAACGTGAGTAGGCGGCATGATTACCACCACAGTTCCCACAGTGTGCAGGTGCTTCGAGTTGTCGGACGCATGGCCCACGACTCCACACAGAGCACAAGTTTTCCGGCCACGACAGCTTTGCGAGCCATGGCCATATCTCTGACATTGGAAGCAACGGCGGGGGTTGGGAATATATGGCCTCACGGATGTCTTTGTATACCCAGTCTGAATGGTTTCCGGCAAATCACTCGAAGCAAAGGTCAGTACTAAGTGTTTGGTCGGTATTTCTTTTTGATCTCTTCTTATCTTAATTAGCTGTACACTTGTCACGTTCTGGCTCTTCCATCCTTCCAGAAGTTTAGCTTCGGTGAGATCAAGCAAATCTGCGTCCGATACGACCCCGCGAGATGAGTTCATGGACCTGTGTGGCGTAATACTGATGGGTGTGGCTCCAAACGTTGTGAGGGTGTTCAGTTTATTGAATTGGTCTTTGTCACGTATCTCAAGGAGCATATCTCCGCTGGCCATTTTGGTAATCTTGTACCCGGCACCGAGAGTTTCGGTTAAGCATCTAGCCACTACGAAGGGGGATACAGTTCTGGCTTGTTTGTTAGATCTTCGGTGCGTACCCGCTTTGAGGAGGCACGATCACTGAGTAAAGGGAATGCTTTCTGCATGCTAATTGTATGTTGTTCAGCAGCGTTGGCGGCCACCCACCACAGAGCCCAACGAGGGGACACTGCAAAATTGCGGATGCTGAAAGCGTGCAGACGTCAGCCGTACAACCCTGCTATAACCCAATGCGCCTAGGCCAAGGTAGACTATTTGCACAGTGTTAACCCTTGCCGCCGAGGAAATTGGAAGTAAGCAGAAGAGAGAAGTAGACAGGAAAGCTAAAAAAGTAAGAAAGACGAAGATGTAGAAAGAGAGAGATAGGAAAAGGCGACTGCCGATTCCCCCTGGCTGGGTCAGCCCAGGGGTGCCGTCTACGTGAAGCCGGGGCCAAAGGGGTGTGTTGCCTCTGCCGGGGGGCCTTAAAGGTCCAATCACCCAGCGTTGGCTCAACCTCCAGGTCCCCTTTTCTCCGGACATGGCAAAGCCACGCACGGCTAGGCGTGGGAGGGAGTAGAAACTCCCCGTTAGCTCGGGTCCGTGGTGTCGCTACACACCAAACGCCTGCTTTCGCAGGCGCCCCTGCGGGGTACCTTGGAGTTAAACAATGGCTGCTACTGGGAATGAGAGACAGTAGAAGTCGGCTTTTAACACTTCTACTTCTACTAACGTTTCCTACTGAAATATGCCAATGGCTGCTAATGGGGGAATGAAAGACAGAAGAATTCGCCTTTTAGTCAACGCGCACGCTGCGAGTTTTTTTTTTGTTCAACAAGGCACAGGAGAAATCTCCCACCGGCACCACCTTGGAGGTCAAAGCGTAAGACTGGTTACACACTACGACTATGAGGGATGAACGGGTGCCACTATTGGACGCGAGGCCCACCACTGGAGAAGCGGGCGTTGCAGTCGTTGTTATTATTATTACGTTAAGTTTTATTGGCGCAAGGGCATCTAAGGCCAAAGAGCGCCAGTACAAGTGTTCTTTCAATTCGGTTATTAGTTTAAAAATTAAAACAAATGATTAAAACATGAATAAATATTAAAACAAATATCTACGAACCATTTAAAACGCAGTATATTTAAAAGAATGTCACTTTGTTTAAAAAGGAATGTCACTTTGCTAAAACCTTCATTTTGTTGGCTGAAATCTGTGCTGATAAATTAGTCTGCAAGGCCCAAGACCCTCGCAGCTGAAGTCCTTGCCTGAGCAAGAACTGCGAAGGCTAAGACATACTTTTTATGCACCAGGCAGTACCTCACACTTGAGGCGCAGCTGGTGCCTAGGATGGAATGATATCATTGTTAAAAATTTCACTTTCGCAAGATAATGGAGAAGTCTCTTAAGGTCAACCACTGCATCAAGTGATAAAAACAGCGCTGGATGAAGTGGGATATGATGTCGATAGAGCTCCCTGAAATGGGTCAGTCGTGCTTGGTGAAGAACTGGACATTGTATGAGAACATGCACAACGGTTAGACTCTCTCCACAGTGTATACATGTAGGTGGATCAGTGCCTGTCAAAAGGTGTTTATGTGTGGCATAAGTGTGGCCTATTCTGAGCCGTGTTAGTGAGTTCAGCGAACCTGTTAAGTTTTTGGGGGATAACTTTCCTCAGCTGGGGTTTTAAAAGGTGGAGTTTGTTGTCGACTTCTCTGTCCCACTCAGCTTGCCAGTGGTTGCGTAGACCTCTACGTACAACAGGTTTTAGATCTACACCCGGAACAGAGGTTATATCTATGGTTTGCCGACCAGCGGCTTCTCGTGCATGCTTGTCCACTATTTCATTGCCCGCAATTCCAGAATGACCTAGAACCCAGCAAATAACAATAGAAAGTTTTAGGTTGTAGGCTGCATAGATTTCGTTAAGGAGCTCATTAAATGTAGGGTTCTTGCTGTACTTGCCACAAGACAGGGCCCTGACAACACTTAATGAATCTGTGTACACTATAGACTTTTGTATCTTGTGTTGTTTAATATGTTGTATAATAAGCAGGATACCATAGGCTTCCGCTGTGAAAATGCTGGTATGTGTATGCATGGTTCTGGTGTCCGAGAGCTTTTGTCCATAGGCTGCACAAGATACAGATGTTTGAGATTTTGAGCCATCAGAGAAGAACGCGGTTGAACGATATTTGTGTTCAAGGGCTAAGAAATGTTGCTCAATGAGTGCACTTGGACAGTTTTCCTTCATGATGTCTTTGAAAGACCAGTCACAAGTGACTGGACTTTGCTGCCAGGGAGGGATGTGTTCGACAAGGTCACTTTCCTCCAAGTCATTGAAAAAAATTGCAAGTTGTTTTAATGCAGGTCGTATTGCCAATGGAAACGGTGGGGCGATAGAAGGATGGTTTAGGTATAACTGGGTAGTAGACACATCGTTCATAAGTGTTTTACATGGGTGCTGCTTTAAAGACATGATCTTAACTGCATAATTGACTCCTAGATACGTGTGCTGATAGTCTAGTGGCCACTGATCTGACTCTGCATAAAGGCTTTGAATAGGGCTGGTACGGAAGGCACCAAGTGCCAGCCAGATACCTAGGTGGTATACAGGGTCCAACATTTTCAGTGCTGTCCTTGAAGCTGATTGATATACTATGCATCCATAGTCTATGCGTGACAGAACCAGGCTTCGAAACAGAGATATGAGACAGTGCCTGTCTGTCCCCCATGATTGATGCGATAAAATCTTTAAAAGGTTCATGGTCTTGAGACATTTTAACTTCAGCTGTTTTATGTGCTGGATGAAGGTGAGTTTGGAATCAAAAATTACACCGAGGAATTTTTGTTCTTTCGTGATGACTATGTTTTGTCCATTCATTAGTATGCAGGGGTCAGGATGCACACCTCGTCGTCTCGAGAACAGCACACTAGTAGTCTTGTCAGTGTTAAACTTAAAACCATTCTCGTCAGCCCATTTTGCAAGTCGGTTAACACCTAGCTGTATTTGGCGTTCGCATACAGTCAAGTTACACGATTTGAAACTAATTTGAATGTCGTCCACGTATAGAGAGTACGATATCGCAGGTGGAATAACAGAGCGAAGAGAGTTCATTTTAACTATAAATAGTGTGCAGCTTAATACTCCTCCCTGCGGCACTCCATTTTCTTGAAGAAATGTGCGCGATAACACAGTACCTATTCTTACACAGAACTTCCTTTCAGACAGGTAATCTTTCAAGATGGTAAACAACCTGTCACATATTCCGAAAGACAGTAGATCTTGCAAGATTCCATATCGCCAGGCAGTATCATATGCCTTCTCAAGATCGAAGAAAACAGACAAACAGTATTGATTGTGTACAAACGCGTCACGTATATACGACTCGAGGAGGACAAGATTGTCGGTTGTGGATCTAGCTGTACGGAAACCAGACTGGCACGGGTCCAATATGCCATTGTACTCCAAGTAATAGACCAAGCGGCGGTTAATCATTTTTTCAAACACTTTGAGTAGGCAGCTTGTGAGGGCGATAGGCCTGTAACTATTTACCGAAGAGGTATCTTTGCCCTGTTTAAGGATTGGTAGTACTATTGCCTCTTTCCAAGCAGAGGGTATTTTACCGGTACTGAAAATCTTGTTGTAAAGGGCTAAAAGGCAGTTTAGGGTTTCATCAGGGAGATTTCTGATCATTTCATAAGTAATTGTATCTGAACCAGGAGCAGAACTCCCACAGGAACCAAGAGCAAGCTTCAGTTCATATACTGTTAGTGGTTTATTGTATCCGTCTGATCGAGGCTTGTTCCGGCACAGAGGTACACTTTCAGCTATGCTTTTGTGGCGTAAGAACTTAGTGGTATAGTTTTCTGAGCTTGACATTTTCTCGAAGTGTACGCCAAGAGCGTTTGCCTGTTCTTCTATTGTATCACCGCAGTCATTCACCAAAGGGAAGGGATTTGGGCCTTGTCCTTTAAGTTTATGCACCCTATTATAAACCTTGCTGACGTCTGTGTAGGAGTTTATTGAGGATATATAGCGTGTCCAGCTTTCCCGTTTGGCTATACGGCGAACACGTCTGCCATTCGCTTTGCAACTTTTAAAGGTTATCAAGTTTTCTGCTGTTGGGTAGCGAGAAAAAACCCTCCATGCTTTGTTTTGCCGTTTTTTAGCAATTTCACACTCCCGATTCCACCATGGCTTTGCGTTAACCTTATCATTCCTGGACTGTGGTATGCACTTTTTTGCACAAGTAAGAACATATTCCGAAATATAGTTGGCCATCTCTTCTACTTCCAAATGGTCTACCTCTTCGAGGCATAGTGTACATAGCTCTCTAAATTTCACCCAGTTTGCAACATGAAAGTTCCACTTTTTGGGATAAGACGGCCGGTCATCCCGTTGTTTTGTTGCTAAAAGAGTTGGAAAATGGTCACTTCCATATGGATTATTAATAACTTTCCAATCTAAGTAAGGTAGGAGTGACGGTGACCCAATGGCTAAATCTATGCATGAATATGTATTGTGTGTGGTACTGAAGTATGTTGGCTCTGCCTTATTGAGCAGGCAGGCTCCGGATGCGAGAAGAAAGTTTTCTATTGCACGACCTCTCGCATCACATTTGGTATCACCCCATAGAAAACTGTGAGCATTAAAATCTCCAATTAACACATATGGTTCTGGAAGCTGATCAATAAGCTTTTCGAACTCTGTTTTATTGAATGGTTCGTCAGGGGCTATGTAGATCGAGCTGATAGATATAAGACGGTTGAATAGAATAGCGCGAACAGCCACAACCTCAAGAGAGCTTTGTAGCACAATGTGCTGGCATGCTACGCTTCTTTGCGCAATGATGGCCACACCTCCAGAAGAGAAATTGCCACCATTTCGATCTTTACGAAAGACCACATATTGATTCAAGAAATTCACATGAGTCGACTTTAAGTGAGTTTCTTGAACACAGAACACTTTTGGCTGATAGTCATTAAGCAAGTCTTTGATATCATCTAGGTTATTAAATAGGCCTCTGGCATTCCACTGTAGTATTTGTGTGTCCATTTTAAGTGTGTTTTGTGTTCTGTGCTCAAGGATGGAAAGTTAGCTCACGGTCCCTTTCCAGGGGCCGTGACACGAGATTTTTCTTTTTTGGATCGGTCGACGGAGTCGCGCCGATCCTTAGGCGCTGGCTGCGCCCTCATGCTCGGTGTTGTGTCCATTGCCTCTTGCGAGGCGCTGGACACGCGCTCTTGCGAGCGCTGCATTTGTTTTGAGGGCCTCGCCTCAAAAGACGAGACCTTCGTGGCCCCCAGCCCGGAGGTTGGTGGGTCTTTCTTGGATGGCGGAGCAGCACTGGCCGCAACCACTGAGGGGGCCGATGGCGTCAGTGCTGGCTCACTACGTGTGTGCCAGACAGGCGCCGGGGGCCGTCGTGGCGCTGCCCCCTGACGCGCCACTTCGGCAAAGCTGGTTTCTGGTAGGCAGGACACCTGCCTTCGTGCCTCCCTAAATGAAATGTTGTGTTTTACTTTAATTGTGACAATTTCCTTTTCTTTTTTCCAGCATGGGCATGACCGTGAGTACGCGGCATGCTCCCCGTTACAGTTCGCACAGTGAAGAGAATTTTCACAGGCATCTGATGTGTGTTCTTCAGCACTGCATTTGGCGCAAGTTAGGCGGCCTCGGCAGTTCTGTGAACTGTGGCCGAACCGCTGGCATTTGAAACATCGGAGAAGGTTTGGTATATATGGCCTCACTTGAAGCCTGATATACCCAGCCTCAACGGAGTCGGGCAGTGCACTTGAATTGAAGGTGAGTATCAGGTGCTTGGTTTGGATTTCTTTGCCATCGCGCCTCATCCTAATTCGCTTCACGTTGATGACATTCTGTTCGCTAAAACCCTCCAGGAGTTCAGCCTCCGTAAGCCCTAACAGGTCATCATCTGAAACAACGCCACGACTGGTGTTCATGGTTCGGTGTGGGGTTACTATTAATTTGGTATCTCCGAATTTCACTAGATTAGACAATTTTTCATACTGTTTCTGGTCACGGAGCTCTAACAGGAGGTCACCACTTGCCATTCTTGATGCTTTATATCCTGGGCCAAAGATTTCTGTCAAAGACTTTGAAACAAGAAAAGGTGAAATTGTTCTCACTGATTTACCGGGTGTGTCAGCGTGGAAAACATGGAATCGGGGAAAGGATACTCTCTGGTGACCATAAAACTGGAAGACTTCATCGGTGCGCCCTCTTTTCTGAGGGCGATCAGGGAGTGGGGGGAAGGAACTATCCATAGGAAAAGGTTCATTTTCGGCAGCGGCGCCAGCCACCCACCATGGAGTCCTACAAGGGGACGCTGCAGGGTCTGTAAGCACAGGACCTGCCGACGCCAGCTGTACGCAACCACTATAACCGAATATGGCGTATCCAAGGTAGGATAGCCACACAGGGTTAACCCTTGCCGCCAGGAAACACGGAAGTCAACGGAAAAGAGTAGAGGACAGGAAAGATTTGAAGTAAGAGAAAAGACGAAGATGTGAGGGGGAGACAGGAAAAGGCGACTGCCGATTCCCCCCAGGCGGGTCAATCCGGGGGTGCCGTCTACGTGAAGCCGGGACCAAAGGGGTGTGTTGCCTCTGCCGGGGGGCCTTAACGGTCCAATCACCGAGCATCGGCTCAACCCCCAGGATCCCCTTTTCCCGGGTCACGGCAAAGCCACGCACGGCTAGGCGTGGGAGGGAGCCGAAACTCCCCCGTTAGCTCGGGTCCGTGGTGTCGCTACACACCAAACGCCTACTTGCGCAGGCGCCCCTGCGGGGGTTGCAGTCGTTGTGACGTACAGGGTCAGATCACGTGATCTCAATCTGCTCTGGCAAGCGAAGCGCACGGTTGAATGCGTCGCTTTCAAACGCGATTTCTAGGCTTTTCTGCTTTTGAAAAGCGTTCTTTAGCGCGAGCTTCATGTGAGCCAACACCGAGAGAGTACACATTGTGGGAGAGTGCAGTCGAACTCACCGGCGGCATGGTACTCTACTGCTTTGTGCATCAGTGCTCTACGTATGCGAGGGAGCCAGGCGTGAGTTTTCGCTTTTACCCCAAAGAAAAATAACTACTCAACACATGTTTTGTAAAGCTTCGAATGGGCAAAGAACCAAGCTCCTACGCACGTGTGTGCAGCAAGCAGTTTCGCGAAGAAGACTTTGTGTACAGTGTGGGAGCGCGAATGTTCGGTGAGTAGTAGACGTTGTGCAACGATCTTTCACGTACTACAGTGTTCAACGAGTGATACGTGATACGCAATGCTTGAACCGCATGGCGGCTAGTTCTATTTACACCACTGGTGAGCAGTAGGTGATTGCCGAGGGACGAAATGCAAGCACAATGCATCGGAAGGACTTGCACTTTCATGCGATACAGAAATGCTAGCTCGGAGTCCCCAGTGCTTACCGGTGGCGCAAGAATTATCGCGTTTCAATCGCTGTGCACTGTTCGTTGGCCGTAAACTTCTAGCATAACATGTTTCTTCCGCAGCAGGGTGGAAAAAGCGCTGCCTTGAAGCCGGAGCTGTGCCGTCGAAGAATTTACTGGTGCGCCCGCTGGATCGTCCGCGTACTGAGCGTCACCAAATCCGAAAGCAACAGAGTGGTTAGTATTTTTTATTTTTTAATTAGTCAGCTACGTGGCGGCACGCTTGTCAAACAGTGTACTTATGCTCGTAGGGTGTGCACGCGGCTTCGATGCTTCGAATGAGTACTTGGCATTATTTCTGTAGTTCTGTTCGAGCATGCTTACTGATGTGCTGCCAACAATGAGTTAATACTTAAGTGTTTTCAATTTATTTCTTAAAAAGCACTTCCCAATACGAAACTGCATTAAAGCTCGTGAATTAGTAGTCAAGCTCAAGTGCGAAGATTTGTGTTCATTTCACCTGTTCATCTGTATTTATTGTATCTTGTGTACTTTGCTAACAGTGTTTACAATGGTATATTGACTGCTCCAAAAAGATGCAAAAGTGTGATCATATTAAAATTAATCATTACATTTTTCAAAACATAGTGTTTAGGGTGCTATGTGCCAAGTATAATAAAGGTGTGGGCAATTGTTAGGTCAGCATGGCTTTGAGTCACTTGTGTAGACGTGGTTAGCATCTGTCAGCATCCTGCATTGTACTCATAGGGCAGTTTTCACTTCCTAGGTCTGAAATTTACCTATGTGTAGCATGTGCAGATCTTTTCAGGTGACTAAAATGCTGTTAACAAGACCAGAATGCAGTGAAATTTATTCTTATCAACCACATTTATTTCTGAGAAAAAGATTTGCTACAGACTGTGGTACTGCGGTTACTTCTGTAAGCTTTTATGTTAAGGAGACAGGGTGTACAAACACGGATACAAGAGAGAAGGGAAGACCCCAAAAATCCCTTACCATAAGACATCACAGACACCAAGGACGTTTATGGTGTCTTGACATTCTCTCTTGTATACGGGTTTGCATGCCCTGTCTCTTTAGCATGAATACTAACCAACTAGCTCAGCTCTCTGTTACTCTAGCCTTTTGTAAGTTGTTCTTTGTTTCTATGAAACAATTGAACATCACCGTATGCCCTCAAAATCAAGGCTTTTATAGTCCTGCTTGGCAATGCTAATAAACTAGTTTTGATTTTCAGTTTGAATAAACAGCATTCTTGACAGGACGTTTGAGGTGCATATATTTGACTGAGCTGAGGTAGGAGCAGCGTGTGCCTCTCGTTTTAGCATACTTGGTCCCATATAAACGTATTACCGTTTGCAGAAAGCATAAATGACAAGTAAGTTGTGAACGAACAAAAATGATGATGATGATATACGGTGTTTTTTTGGCGCAAGGGCCATTTGATGGCTAAAGAGCGCCAGTTTATGGGACAAAGAATTTGGACAATGATTGTGATTAGCGGCTGTATAAGAGCCATAAAATTCCTCGCAGTAAGGCGGGTAAAAACATACAAGTAATAAAATCATGACCATGCCGTGAAAGGTGTGTGTGGTGTGAATAGGTGACAAAAGTTTGTGATAATGAAAAACGATGGCGGACATGTGTGGCATTAGCGCAAGTACCTCACTCGTTCATACCCTTGCGTGCAAGGGCCGTGAGGCAAGTGCTTCCCTGGGTAGCCACCGCAGCAAAAACCTCCCTGGAGAGGTCGTGCTACAGGATGCCCGGGTATATGATATGAAAATTACGAATTTCTTTTAAAAACACTAACAATGATTTATGACCAAAAAGCGGTTCCCTACCAACGAACATTGCAGGGTGTAAAGGTATATGTTGTCGGTAAGGTAATGGAAAATGCTGTTTTCTTATAGTTTCTAATTGTTTACATTGAATTAAAACGTGAAGGACTGTCGATGCTTCACCACATTTTTCATACAATGGTGGATCACCACCGGACAAAAGATGTGTGTGTGTCGTGTATGTGTGTCCTATCCTGAGTCTCATTAGTAATACCTCTGTATAATGCGATTTTGATACTGGCAGCCAATGACCAAGGTGTGGCTTAATAATGTGTAGTTTGTTTTGTGTGTGTGTATCCCACTTGCTCTGCCAGTAGTCCCTGAGGTTTCGTTTGAGAGACTGCTTAAGATCAAGGGCCGGGATTGATATGGGTGTAGGGGCAGTGCTTTTGTGGACGGATGCAGCGAGCTGATCCGCCCTCAAGTTGCCTTGAATCTCACGTTGCCCTGGCACCCAGCACACTACAACATGTTGGTTGAGTGTGTAGAGTGTGCATAAAATGGAGTGAAGTGAGACAAGGACTGGGTTTTTGTGTTTTTAAGAGTCTGCAAAGCCGTTACTACACTGAGGGAGTCTGTATAAATTACTGCTTTTTGTATTTGTAATTGCTTGATGTGTTTAGCCACCACAAGTATCGCATAGGCTTCTGCTGTGAAGATACTTGTGCCTGGATGTAGAGGGCCAGCATCCGAAAAGGATGGACCGACAGCAGCGTAGGACACAGAGGAGTCGGACTTGGAGGCATCTGTAAAGAACTCAGGACGTGTGTATTTGTGTTGAAGTTCCAAGAAGTATGTTCGAATATGGGCAATAGGCGCATGTTTTGTAACTTCTAAAAAGGACACATCACAGTCTATAGTGTGCCATTGCCACGGTGGCGGATATGCTACAGGAGCCAATTAACTGTGTTCAAGTGAGACTCCAGTTTCCTCAGCTAGACTTTTCAGGCGAACTGAGAAGGGCTGCCTCATCGAAGGCCTGTTTTGAAACAGAATTGAGCTCGACAAATCATCATTAAGAGTAGAGTATGAGGGGTGCTTCTTATCCGCTTTCACCTTAAGGAAATAAACAAAGGACATGTAAGTTCTCTGCAGATGAAACGACCACTCATTTGACTCAACATAAAGGCTTTCTACGGGGCTGGTGCAAAAAGCACCCGTAGAAAGGCGCATGCCCAAATGGTGCACGGGGTCTAGCATCTTCAAAGCACTTTGAGTTGCAGAGTGATAAACAACGGCCTCATAATCTAAGTGGGTGCGAATGAGGCTTCGATACAGATTTACGAGGCATTGCCTATCACTACCCCAAGTAGTACGTGACAACACTTTCATAACATTCATGGCTTTTAAGCATTTTGTTTTTAAATACTTGATGTGCGGTACGAAGATCAACTTGTTGTCCAAGATTAAGCCTAAGAATTTATGCTCGGTTTTGACGGACAGGCGTTGCCCGTTCAGTCGAATGTCAGGTTCAGAGTGCATGCCTCTCTTTCGAGAGAACAAGACACACGTGCTTTTTTGTGGGTTAAGTCGAAATCCGTTTTCATCTGCCCATTTGGAGACCTTGTTTAAGCCCAGCTGAACCTGCCGCTCACACATTGCCAAGTTGCATGACTTGATGATGTTTGATGTTTTATGGCGCAAGGGCCATTTCACGGCCAAAAAGCGCCAGTTCATCTTACTAAAAAAATGGACAATGATTGCGATAAGCGGCTGTATAAGGGCCATAAAATTCCTCGCGGTAAGGCGGGTAAAAATATACAAGTAATAAAATCATGACCATGCTGTGAAAGGTGTGTGTGGTGTGAATAGATGACAAAAGTTGGTGATAATAAAAGACGATGGTGGATATGTATGGCATTAGCACAAGTGCCTCACTCGTTCATACCCTTGCGTCCAAGGGCCGTGAGGCACGTGCTTTCTTGTGTAACCACCACAGCAAAAACCTCTCTGGAGAGGTCATGCTACGGGATGCCCGGGTATATGATATGAAAACTATGAGTTTCTTTAAAAAACGCTAACAATGATTTGTGACTAAAAAGCGGTTCCCTACCGACAAACATTGCAGGGTGTAAAGGTATATGTTGTCGGTAGGGTAATGGTAAGTGTTGTTTTCTTACAGTGTCCAATTGTTTTGCACTCAATTAAAATGTGAAGGACTGTCAATGATTCACCACATCTGTCACACAGTGGTGGATCGCCACCGGACAAAAGGTGTGTGTGTGTGTCGTGTATGTGTGTCCTATCCTGAGTCTCGTTAGTATTACCTCTGTATGACGCGATTTCGATACGGGCAGCCAATGACCAAGGTGTGGCTTAATAATGTGTAGTTTGTTCTGTGTGTGTGTATCCCACTTGCTCTGCCAGTATACCCTGAGGTTACGTTTGAGAGACGGCTTAAGGTCAAGGGCCGGGATTGATATGGGTGTAGGGGCAGTGCTTTTGTGAACGGATGCAGCGAGCTGATCCGCCCTCATGTTGCCTTGAATCTCACGGTGCCCTGGCACCCAGCACACTACAACATGTTGTTTGAGTGTGTAGAGTGTGCACAAAATGAAGTAAAGTGAGACAACGACTGGGTTTTTGTGTTTATTTAAGAGTGTGCAGAGCCGTTACCACACTGAGAGAGTCCGTATAAATTACTGCTTTTTGTATTTGTAATTGCTTGATGTGTTTAGCCGCCACAAGTATCGCATAAGCTTCCGCTGTGAAGATACTTGTGCCTGAATGTAGAGGGCCAGCATCCGAAAAGGATGGACCGACAGCAGCGTAGGACACAGAGGAGTTAGACTTGGAGGCATCTGTAAAGAACTCAGGACGTGTGTATTTGTGTTGAAGTTCCAGGAAGTATGTTCGGATATGGGATATAGGCGCATGTTTTGTAACTTCTAGAAAAGACACATCGCAGTCTATAGTCTGCCATTGCCACGGTGGCAGATATGCTACAGCAGTCATTAAACTGTGTTCTAGTGAGATTCCAGTTTCCTCAGCTAGACTCTTCAGGCGAATAGAGAAGGGCTGCCTCATCGAAGGCCTGTTTTGAAACAAAATTGAGCTCGACAAATCATTAATAGTAGAGTATGAGGGGTGATTCTTGTCTGCTTTCACCTTAAGGTAATAAACAAAGGACATGTAAGTTCTCTGCAGATGAAGCGACCACTCATTTGACTCAACATAAAGGCTTTCTACGGGGCTGGTGCGAAAAGCACCCGTAGAAAGGCGGATGCCCAAATGGTGCACGGGGTCCAGCATCTTCAAAGCACTTTGAGTCGCAGACTGATAAACAACGGCCCCATAATCTAAGCGGGTGCGAATGAGGCTTCTATATAGGTTCATGAGACATTGCCTGTCACTACCCCACCTATTACGTGACAACACTTTTAAAACATTCATGGCTTTTAATTATTTTGTTTTTAGATACTTGATGTGCGGTACGAAGGTCAACTTGTTGTCCAAGATTAATCCTAAGAATTTATGCTCCGTATTAACAGACAGACGTTGACCGTTCAGTTCAACGTCGGGTTCTGTGTGCATGCCTCTCTTTCTGGAGAACAGGACACACGTGCTTTTTTGTGGGTTCAGTCGGAATCCGTTTTCCTCTGCCCATTTTGAGAGCTTGTTTAAACCTAACTGAACCTGCCGCTCACACATTGCCAGATTGCAAGACCTAAAGCCAAGCTGGACGTCATCGACATATGTACAATAAAACATATTGCGAGGGATGGTCAAGTGCAAGGAATTCATTTTTATGAGAAAAAGTGTGCAGCTAAGTACACCACCTTGTGGCACGCCAGTTTCCTGGACAAATGTTTGGGAAAGAACCGTGCCCACTCGGACACGGAATGTCCGGTTTGACAGGTAGCTTTCGAT
This sequence comes from Rhipicephalus annulatus, assembly GCA_013436015.1. Lineage (NCBI taxonomy): Eukaryota > Metazoa > Arthropoda > Arachnida > Ixodida > Ixodidae > Rhipicephalus > Rhipicephalus annulatus. Next base: position 60,050 of record WOVY01003731.1, on the reverse strand, counting down.
TATGTGAAACATTCTTCCGCGCACGCCAAGGTGGGACAGGTCTCTTAGAATTCGAAAACGCCATGTTGTATCATAAGCCTTTTCGATATTGAGGAACACAGAGACAAGATATTGTTTATGGACGAAGGCGTCTCTGATCTGTGCCTCGATACGAACAAGGTGGTCTGTCGTGGATCTACTCTCTCGAAACCCGCACTGAAATGGGTCGAGCAAATTGTTTGTTTCAAGAAAGTGTACAAGTCGGCAGTTTATCAATTTTTCGAAGACTTTGCACAAGCAGCTTGTAAGTGCAATAGGCCTATAACTCGAAGCTAAAGAAGGGTCCTTGCCCTCTTTCAAAATGGGAATAATAATAGCCTCTTTCCAGGAGGTAGGGATAGTGCCAGAAAACCAGGTAGCATTGTACAAGCAAAGTAAGGTTTTTCGTGTTTCTCCTGGTAGGTTTTTTTAACATTTCATACATCACATGGTCAGAACCTGGGGCAGAAGTACTGCAGGAGTTTAGAGATGTTCGGAGCTCAGCTAAACTGAAAGCTTGATTGTATGCTTCGTATCTAGTGGATTTGTGTTCGAGTTTCCACTTTTCTATTCTTGTTCCGTAGTTTTGGAAAGTGTCAGTATAGTGGGACGAGCTGGATACCCGTTCAAAGTGTGCACCGAGGAAGTTTGCCTGATCTTCCAAGGTATCACCTTGAGTGTTTAGGAGTGGAAGTGTGTGTACTTGTTTTCCTGCTATCCTACCAACCATGTTCCAGACTTTAGCCTCCTGTGTGTATGAATTGATCCCCGATAAAAACTTCTGCCAGCTTTCTCTTCTGGCCTTTCGACGCGTTCTCCAGCCTTGAGACTTTATTTTCTTTGTCACGCAGTTTATTTACGTACAGACCTACTGGAAGGCCGAGGAACGCCAGAAGAGCGAGGAACGCCAACAGGCCGAAAATACAAAACAAACGCAAGCTCGGGTCGCGCGTGCACCATCGCTGTGGCTTGCCGTTTCATGCTGCTTCGTCGTCGTTCGCATAGTTCCCTACATTCGCCTCTGGTGAATAGCGTAGCCAACCTGGCGACTTAAGGCGTAGTCACTATAGCGGGGTCGTAATACGGCTTCAGGCGACTCACATGCACAATTTCTCGGCCACGATGGCGTAAGTCATGAGACTGTGTCCAAGGCTCAATCTCATAATTGACGGGTGACGTACGGGCGAGAATGCGGTAGGGCCCGTGGTATCGTGCCAGTAATTTCGACGAAAGGCCAGGAGTGCTCGGTGGAACCCAGAGCCAAACGAGAGCGCCAGTCGTGAAAGTAGAGAGATGTCGGTCGGTGTCAAGCCGTAGCTTCTGGTGGCCTTGGTCCTCGGTTGTCAGAGAACGGGCCAATCGTCTGCAATCTTCTGCGTACCTGGCAACATCAGAAATTGCAGTGTACTCAGAGGAGTCGGGCGTGTATGGGAAGATAGTGTCCAGCGTGCACGATGGTTCGCGTCCGTACAACAGAAAGAAAGGGGAGAACCCTGTTGTCGCGTGCGTAGCGGTGTTATACGCATACGTGACGAATGGAAGGACAGTGTCCCAATTAGTCTGGTCTGAAGCTGTGTACATCGTCAACATATCACCGAGAGTGCGATTAAATCGTTCTGTGAGGCCATTCGTCTGCGGGTGATATGCTGTCGTCAGGCGATGAACCATGTTGCACTGAGCGAGCAACGCTTGAATGGCGTCAGACAAGAAAACACGCCCCCGGTCGCTCAAAAGTTCGCGGGGAGCACCATGGCGAAGAACAAAGTTGCGCAAGATGAAAAACGCAACTTCCCTCGCGGTTGCTGCGGGTAGTGCTGCTGTCTCCGCGTAACGCGTGAGGTGGTCCACGCCTACAATTATCCACCTATTTCCAGAAGACGACGTGGGAAGTGGTCCGTATAAGTCGATACCGACGCGGTCAAACGGACGCGCTGGACAAGGCAGAGGCTGAAGTGTACCGGCAGGGCGTTGAGGTGGGACTTTACGTCGCTGGCATGCAGTACAAGCACGTACGTACTTGCGGACAAATGTGTATATGCCGCGCCAGTAGTACCGCTGACGTAGACGGTTGTACGTTTTGAGAGCGCCAGCGTGAGCGCTTTGCGGGTCGTTGTGGAAAGCAGTACAGATTTCCGAGCGCATGTGGTTGGGTATCACTAACAGCCACTTCCGACCTTCAGACGTGTAATTCCGCCGATAGAGTAGGTCGTCTCGAATAGCGAAATGTGTGGCTTGACGGCGGATAGTTCTTGAGACTAAATTAGCTAACGGATCAGTCAGAAAGGCGAGGAGTTGGGAAATCCACACATCTTTGCGTTGTTCCGATGCCATGTCTGTGAAGTCGATTGGTGTTATGACAGCTGAAGAAGGTGACGAGGAGGCTGGGTCAGCCGGTAGCGGCGAGCGGGATAGCGCATCAGCGTCGGAGTGCTTGCGGCCGGATCGGTGTACAACACGAATGTCGTATTCCTGTAGGCGAAGCGCCCAACGACCAAGGCGCCCCGACGGGTCTTTGAGCGATGATAGCCAGCATAGAGCGTGGTGGTCCGTGACGATTTCAAAAGGGCGGCCATAAAGGTATGGGCGGAACTTCGTCAAAGCCCAGACAATTGCGAGGCACTCTTTCTCCGTGACGGAATAATTACACTCTGCTTTCTTGAGGGTTCGACTCGCGTAAGCGACCACGTATTCTTGGTACCCTGGTTTTCGTTGAGCCAATACAGCACCAAGACCGACACCACTGGCGTCGGTGTGGACCTCCGTAGGCACATCAGGGTCAAAATGACGCAGTATTGGAGGTGATAATATTAACCGCCGAAGCGCGGTGAAGGATTCATCGCACTTTTTTGACCAAGCAGAAATGCCTTTGGAAGCTGTCAACAGGTTGGTAAGAGGCGCGATGATGGAAGAGAAGTTGCGCACAAATCGACGAAAGTATGAGCACAGGCCGATAAAACTTCGAAGCGTCTTGATGGAATTGGGCTTCGGATAGTCGGCCACGGCGCGAAGTTTCGCCGGATCCGGGAGAACACCCTCTTTGCAGACGACGTGACCCAGTATAGTAAGCTGACGTGCGGCGAAATGGCACTTCTTGATGTTAAGTTGAAGGCCAGCAGAGGTGAGACACGTGAGAATAGCACGAAGACGAACAAGGTGAGTGGAAAAGTCGCGAGAAAAAACGACGATATCGTCTAGGTAGCAAAGGCACGTGTTCCACTTGTAGCCGCGAAGGATGGTGTCCATCATCCGCTCGAAGGTAGCTGGGGCGTTGCAGAGTCCAAACGGCATGACGTTAAACTCATACAGCCCATCAGGTGTTACAAATGCAGTCTTCGATCGGTCAGGATCAGCCATTGGAACTTGCCAATATCCTGAGCGTAAATCTAAAGAGGAGAAATATTCTGCCCCTTGCAAGCAATCGAGAGCGTCGTCGATGCGTGGCAACGGGTACACATCCTTCCGAGTTATTTTATTGAGCCGGCGGTAGTCGACACAGAATCGGATAGACCCATCCTTTTTGCGCACAAGTACAACAGGGGACGACCAAGGGCTCTGCGATGGCTGGATGACACCACGCTTGAGCATATCGTCGACCTGTTCATTGATAATACGGCGCTCTTCCGCTGAAACTCGATATGGTCGTTGGCGTAAGGGAGCATGAGTACCGGTGTCAATGTGGTGCGTGATGTTCGCTGTGCGACCAAAAGATGCTTGAGCGCAGTCGAAGGCAGAACGGAACTCTCGAAGAAGGGACAAGAGTTCGCTTCTTTGTGTCGGCGATAGCTCAGCGGCAACAGAGGGCTGGAACAAGCCTGGCGCGGGCAGTGTGGCCACAGGTGGCGTCATAGCATTGAGCTGGAGGTGAGGTGCGTGTTCGGCGAACTCTAGAGAGCGCAAGAGGTCAACGTCTTGTATGTTACCCAAACATTCTCCGTGAAGTAAGGTAACTGGCGACGATAGCGAGTTCGCGACGAGCAAGGCGGTAGCACCGGATTCCACGGTGAGTACGGCAAAGGGCAGGTGTGGGCTTCGGCGGCGGGTAAATACGTCAGACGGAGTGAACAAAACAGTTCCGGCAGGAGCGGCCGTACAGGTCAGGGCTACAAGGGCGGATGTTCTCGGTGCTATTTCCGTGTCTGCAACAACGACAAGTTTGTAAGCTTCAGAAAGAGAATCCACCAAACAAGAAGTTGGCAGCAATGTAAGGGCAACTTCTGCACGTGAGCAATCTATGATGGCCCGATGACGCGAAAGAAAGTCCCATCCAAGAATGACTTCGTGGGAGCAGGATGCCAGCACAAAAAATTCAATGGCATAAAGTTCACCTTGGATATTGACATGTGCAGTGCACACAGCTGTATGTTCTATGCACTGCGAGTTGGCCGTGTGGAGCATCAGGCCCGAAAGAGGCGTCGTCACCTTTTTCAACTTGCGGCATAAGGTCTCACAGATTATGGAAACGGCGGCCCCTGTGTCGATAAGCGCTTGTGCGGCGGTCCCCTCAACATCGACGTCAATAACGTTTTGCGGTGAGAAAGATGGAGGCCTTAAGCAGTTCGAATTGTATGCAGCTGTTGCCTCCGGAGCTGCAGCGATCAGTTTCCCTCTTCCGTAGCAGGTCGGCGACGCATAGGTGACACGGAGCGTCGTCGTGGCGATGGTGACCGATGGTTTGCGTAGGGTCGAGGACCGTCAGTGGTGTACCTTGATGGCGTCCTAGACGACAACGCCATTGGCCTGCCCACGGTGTCGACTGGAGGGGGATCTCGGCGACAGTGGCGGGCGACGTGTCCAGCGATACCACAGGCGAAACAGATGGGCCTATTATCCGGCGTCCTCCAAGCGTCTGAGCGACGGTAAAATGGAGCTGAAGATCTCGCGTAGGAATACGGCGCCGCAATTGGGGTTGTAGGCACGACATAGGGTGGCGTGGCAGGTTGAGCATATGGCATACGCTGTCGCGTAGGCCGAGCAGCGACGGCGGCGTACGTGAGAGGCGTTGTGACTGACGGTTGCTGATGCACCGGCGGAAGGGCTTCAGCGACTTGGGTCCGAATGACGTGTTGGAGGTCCGGTGCCAAAGCTTGCGTGGGCTCATGTGTCAGTGGCAGCAGCGACAGCTGGCGCGCTACCTCTTCGCGGACGAAGTCCTTGATTGTCGAAAGCAGCGGCTGCTGGTCGGTAGGCTGGGCAGCTAGGTGCAAGCTTGCGAGCGTGTCTGGCGTCGTGAGGGCTTGACGAGCAATTGTGCGCTGCCTACGCAATTCATCGAAGCTTTGACAGAGGGAAACGAGGACAGCAATAGTGGGGGGATTTCTCGCGAGCAACATCTGAAAGGCGCCGTCGTCAATGCCTTTTAATATGTGCCTGATTTTTTCTTCCTCAGGCATGGTAGAGTTGATGCGGTTGCATAGATGCAACACATCTTCAATGTAGCCCGTGTAGGTCTCGCCTGGTTGCTGCGCACGGTGACGTAAACGGTGCTCGGCTTGAAGCTTGCGGGCCGCAGGTCGTCCAAAGACGTCCGTAATAGCCGTCTTGAATGCAGACCACGTAGTAATGTTAGCTGCGTGGTTATTAAACCACAGTTGCGCAAGGTCCGCAAGGTAGAATGTGACGTAGCCCAGCTTACTTGGGTCGTCCCATTTGTTACTTGCGCCGACTTTGTCGTACCTCGCCAACCAATCTTCGACGTCCGACTCAGTGGAGCCCGTGAAGATAGGAGGGTCTCGTTGAGGATACACGGCACCGCAAGTGACATGGACGGTCGATGGTCCCACCTGGAGAGGCGTCTCGGTGGCCATGTTCGTGTCACGTAGAGGGGGAAGCTTACGGGAGCGAAGTTCCAGGTTTGTACGGGAGTCCACACACCTCCACCAGATGTCACGCAGTTTATTTACGTACAGACCTACTGGAAGGCCGAGGAACGCCAGAAGAGCGAGGAACGCCAACAGGCCGAAAATACAAAACAAACGCAAGCTCGGGTCGCGCGTGCACTAACGCTGTGGCTTGCCGTTTCATGCTGCTTCGTCGTCGTTCGCATAGTTCCCTACATCTTGAAGGTGTCAAGATTTTCGGCTGTTGGTGAGTTGCGAAGCAGCCTCCATGCCCTGTTCTGTTTCTTTCGCGCATTACGACACTCTGTGTTCCACCATGGGACGTGTCGTTTGCCGGGCATTCCAGATGTTTGCGGTATGCACCTGGCTGCTGCGTCAGTTAGAAAAGCTGTGAAGTACGGCACAGCTTCATCTATGTCTAACCTACATATGTCTGTCCAACTCAAATGTGTAGTGTTGTGGAACTGTTCCCAGTCTGCTTTGTTCATCAGCCATTTGGGAACATGTAGAGGACATTCATATGTTGTTTGTGAACTCAACACTACAGGAAAATGGTCACTTCCATATAGATTATTCATGATTTTCCATTTCAGTAGGGGTAGGAGTAAAGGTGATACGATGCTGAGGTCTATAGACGAGTAAGTTTTGTTGGCAACGTTATAGTATGTTGGCTCTTTCCTATTCAACAAATAGGCACTGGAAGAGAAGAGAAATTGTTCAATGAGGCGACCTCGTGCATCACAGCGAGAATTGCCCCACAGTCCACTATGTGCATTTAGGTCCCCAAGAAGCAAATAAGGTTCAGGCAGTTCGTCTATTAAAGACTGGAATTCACGTCTTTCAAGACGTTGGTGGGAGGTACATACAAAGAGCAGATGGTGACGAGTTTGTTTGAAAGTACCGCTCGAACAGCCACCGCCTCAAGGGATGTCTGGAGTGGTAAATGTGTACACGCTACTCCTTGGTTAATAATAATGGCTACGCCACCAGATGACGCCACAGCATCATCTCTGTCCTTTCGTTATATGATGTAAGCACGTAAAAAATTTGTATTGGAGGATTTTAGGTGTGTTTCCTGTACACACAGCACTTGAAGTGAGTGTTTGTATAAAAGCTCTTGGATGTCATCGAGGTTTTCAAGCAGGCCTCTGACGTTCCAATGTATAATTTGTGTTTCCATATTGAAAGTAAAGTAGTACTGTGTGTACGTTAGGGAGTGACTTGTTTAAGCTGAATGGTCGAGCTCAAGTAACAGGGCTATTATCAGGCCCTGTTATGAGCTTTTTAGTTCTCTTGGCCCGCTCCAGAGAGCCGCGCCGCTCTTTTGGCACCAGGGGTGCCGCCGTATCCATTGCCTCTTCCGAGGCACTAGATGCCCGCTCATGTGAACTGGTTTTTCGAAGCTTGGGCCTCGCCTGGCGAGGTCAGGCCTTGAGACCCGAGGACCCTGGAGTCTCTGGTCTCTGTTCAATAGTAGGCGGAGTAGACTCAACTACTGCCGCCTTGGGGGCAGGCGCCACAGCCAATGGCTCGCTCTGTGCAGGCCGAAGGAGTGGCGAGGGCTGGTGCGACACTGTTCCTGGCGCCCCACATCAGCATATGTGGGGCCATAAAATGGCGAGACTCTTTTTTGTGCTTCTTTAAATGTTATGTTATCTTTTATCTTTAAAGTGATGATCTCTTTTTCTTTTTTCCAGAAAGAACAGGAACGAGAGTACGCGGCATGATTACCACCACAGTTCACACAGTGTGCAGGTGCTTCGCAGTTGTCGGACGCATGGCCCACGACTCCACACAGAGCGCAAGTTTTCCAGCCACGACAGCTTTGCGAGCCGTAGCCATATCTCTGACATTAGAAGCAACGGCGGGGGTTGGGAATATATGGCCTCACGAATGTCTTTGTATACCCAGTCTGAATGGTTTCTGGCAAATCGCTCGAAGCAAAGGTCAGTACTAAGTGTTTGGTTGGTATTTATTTTTGATCTTTTTTTATCTTATTACGCTGTACATTTGTCACGTTCTGGCTCTTCCATCCTTCCAGGAGTTCAGCTTCGGTCAGGTCAAGCAAATCTGCATCTGATACGACCCCGCGAGATGAGTTCATGGACCTGTGTGGCGTAATACTGATGGGTGTGTCTGCAAACGTTGTGAGGGTGTTCAGTTTATTGAATTGGTCTTTGTCACATATCTCAAGGAGTAGATCTCCGCTGGCCATTTTGGTAATCTTGTACCCAGCACCGAGAGGTTCGGTTAAGCATCTAGCCACTACGAAGGGGGATACAGTTCTGGCTTGTTTGTTAGATCTTCGGTGCGTACCCGCTTTGAGGAGGCACGATCACTGAGTAAAGGGAATGCTTTCTGCATGCTAATTGTATGTTGTTCAGCAGCGTTGGCGGCCACCCATCACAGAGCCCAACGAGGGGACGCTGCAAAATTGCGGATGCTGAAAGCGTGCAGACGTCAGCCGTACAACCCTGCTATAACCCAATGCGCCTAGGCCAAGGTAGGCTATTTGCACAGGGTTAACCCTTGCCGCCGAGAAATTTGGAAGTAAGCAGAAGAGAGAAGTAGACAGGAAAGCTAAAAAAGTAAGAAAGACGAAGATGTAGGGAGAGAGAGATAGGAAAAGGCAACTACCGATTTCCCCTGGGTTGGTCAGCCCAGGGGTGCCGTCTACGTGAAGCGGGGGCCAAAGGGGTGTGTTGCCTCTGCCGGGGGGCCTTAAAGGTCCAATCACCCAGCGTCGGCTCAACCCCCAGGATCCCCTTTTCCCCGGACACGGCAAAGCCACGCACGGCTAGGCGTGGGAGGGAGTAGAAACTCCCCCGTTAGCTCGGGTCCGTGGTGTCGCTACACACCAAACGCCTACTTGCGCAGGCGCCCCTGCATGAACAAAAATGAGGTACTTTATTCATTGCCCAACACACTTAGTAGCAAGATGAAACAATGCTCCTCAGACTTAAAAACTTAGAGATCTGAAGAAAACTTTTAGTAACCAGCATGGTCATGAATTTTTATCTTCTTGGATTATTTGCGTATATTTTAATGCACAGTGCCGATGTACACATTGCTCGCGACTGAGTTAAGTACCGTATAATAGCTTTACTGTAGGCACAAAACCCTTGTAACGGCTTTAAACAGCAGTATCCTGCAAAGCAAATTATCACCGAGTGCTTGACTTGAGTGATATTACGCATGAGCTAGTGGGTTAGTTGGCTGAATACTGAGATACTCTAAAAACAGTGCAGACAGCAGTACTACAGTGTTGCCTTCTCAGTCCTGTTGTATGTGCCGCTCGTTCAGTTTGTCGAGATATAATGCATATTAAATTTAGTGGAAGCAGATTGCAAAAGTGCAGTGGAAGGCAATGTTTGTTAGCATTAACAGTAACAAGTTGTAATTTAACACATATCATAGGAAATAACTCGTAATAAATTCAGCTTAATCTTCTGCGGTGTCTTGAAGCTGAAGTGTATCACATACAGTTTTGTAAACAAGTTTGTATATTTTTCATGTGAACTGTCAAACATGCAAGAGCTCCGATGTGGCAGTTACATTTTTGTGAAAAGTTGAAGCATCTGCAAGTAATAATGACATCAAAGACGCGTTCTTAAAGCACACTGTTGCAGTGGTTGCAGTAAGTAGTGACCGCATAAGACAGAAAGGTCTGTGTGACATCGTAAATGTTTGTGAAATGTGACAGCAACCTAAGGTAGGTGGAGTAAACACTTTTGCTTGTGTGGTTGTCCCTTTTATTAGGGAACATTTATAATGTAGCTTGACACGAATAGTGAAAAAAAAATTGGATGCATCTTTCTTTTAGTTGCAGCAGATGTGCCATTGGTGATGGTACATCTCAACCCCAAGCCCCCTGCAGATAAGACGTCCAGGCACAACCATCTGAACATGAGATTCAGCAGAGCTTGGGCACATCTGCCTTCAGCAACCACCAAGATGTTAACAATGAAGATGGCCTAGAAGGTTTGTTTGATGGTCATATTGCTACCTGACTTATGTTCAATTTTTCGCACAACACAGTTTTAACAATTTTGTGCTTCAGATGTTCCTGCTGCTTTTAACAATTTCGTGCTTCAGATGTTCCTGCTGCAGCGCTTGCTTTCAGAAGAGAAATTGGAATTCAAGTTAACCCCCTTGATGCTGCGAGACATCAACCACTCAGCATAGCTCATTTAAAAACACAAAAAGACCTAAGTGTAATTGCCGGTCTTCCATGCTACCAGCTATTTTATAATATTTGTGATGTGTACACTGAGAGCCGTATGCTTATGCAGGAAAAAAGTTTTTGCCTATGCAACGAAGATGCAGAGCTAATGACTATGATGAGGCTCCACCACAACGTGCCATTTTCACTAATTGGGGTATTTTCTGGCATTCATTGCATTACAGCAGCAGATGTATTCAAAGCAACAATTGCAACACTTGCAGAAATACTGCGTACTGCAGTATTCTGGTCAAGCAAAGAGGCAGTTGTCGACAACCTCACCATCCAATTTAAGGAATACCGAAATGTGTGTGCAGCTTTGATGATGATGATATATGTTGTTTAATGGCGCAAGGGCCATTGATGGCCAAAGAGCGCCAGGAGATGATATGGGATGAGAGCAATGATTATGATAAATGGCTGTAAAAGGGCCTAAAGTTCTGCGCTCTAAAGATGCGTAAGACATATATTTATTAAAATCATGAAAGTGAAGTGAAGCATGCCTGGTGAGAATGGGTCTTTAATTGTCATGAAATCATAAAATAGGAGCGTTATAATTAGCACCGATTTCTCGCCAGCGCCCTTGATCCCAAGGGCCGGGAGACAGGTGCTCTTTTGGATGTAGCATTCGCAGCAGCAGCCTCCTTTCGGAGGCCGTGCTACCGATCACTTGAGTAAATAACATGGAAAGTATTTACTTCTTTTAAGAATGCATTCAATGCATTATACTTAAAAAGAGGTTCGCGACCAATAAACATAGCTGGGTGAAGGGTTATGTGTTCCTTGTACGCTAGTGTAAAATGTTTTTTCCTGTAAGCCTCTAGCTTAGAGCATTCAAGGAGTATGTGAAGTACGGTAAGTGGACGGCCACATCTGTGACAGCTGGGTGGGTCACCACCAGACAAAAGGTGTGTGTGCGTGCTGTGTGTGTGTCCTATTCTAAGCCGACAGAGACTGACCTCTGTGCGGCGTGTTTTCGACATGGGTGGCCAGTTACCGAGGTATGGTTTAATCAAGTGTAACTTGTTATGAGTTTGTTGATCCCATAACTTCTGCCAGTAAGCCCTGAGCTTTTTTCATATGTTTGGTTTTAGGTCCATTATAGGGACAGCAACTGAAGAGTTGGCAGAGCTTCCGGTATTGACGTGGCGAGCTGGTCGGCCAACACATTCCTTCGATCTCGCGATGTCCTGGCACCCAGCACACGACGATATGTTGCTTGGAAGTATAGGCCGCGCAGAGTACCGAATATAGGGATATAATTATAGGGTTTCTGTGTTTTTTAAGATTTTTCAACGCTTTTACGACACTCAGGGAGTCTGTGTATATAACTACCCTTGGCGTATTCAATTTTTTTATGTGTTTAACGGCTACGAATAACGCGTAAGCCTCGGCTGTAATGATGCTTGTGCTGGTGGACAGAACGCCGGCATCCGAGAAGGATGGGCCGACCGCCGCATAGGACACGCCAGTATGGGACTTGGATGCATCAGTATAATATTCTGGACAGTCATATTTATGTTGCAGCTCTAAGAAATACATCCGAATGTGTATGGGGGAGGCATGCTTTGTGACAGCTACGAAAGATGTGTCACAGTCTATAACCTGCCACTGCCATGGCGGGAGCCGCAGAGCGGGGGGGCTGAGGTGGTATTCAAGCAGTGGGACATCTGTTTCTTCAGCTAGGTCTCTGACACGCAGCGAGAAAGGGCGTGCCATTGCAGGTCGATTGTAAAAAAGTTGAGAGCTGGACAGGTCGTTGATGGTGGAATATGCAGGTTGCTCACTGTTCGCATTTACTTTAAGGAAATACATGAAGGAAGAATAAGTTCTCTGCAGATGGAGTGACCACTCGTCCGATTCTACATAAAGGCTTTCAACTGGGCTTGTTCTAAAGGCGCCTGTGGACAGGCGGATGCCTTGATGATGAACAGGGTCCAACATTTTCAGAGCGCTTGGCGTGGCAGAGTGATAGACTATTGCCCCATACTCAAGACGTGAGCGTATAAGGCTTCTATACAGATTCATGAGGCACTTTCTGTCGCTGCCCCACGTTGTTCGTGACAGCACCTTCAGGATATTCATTGTTTTCAAGCATTTATTTTTAAGATGTTTTATGTGCGGTACAAAGGTTAACTTCGCATCTAAAATTATACCTAGGAACTTATGTTCTGTGTTTACGGGTAGACGCTCACCCTTAACGACCAGTTCAGGCTCAGGGTGCAAGCCTCTTTTTCGAGAAAAAAGGACACAGGCGCTTTTCTGCGGGTTCAGTTTGAACCCGTTTTCATCAGCCCATTTGGATATCTTGTTAAGGGCGAGCTGAACCTGTCGCTCACAGATCCCAAGAGAACACGATTGAAAACCTATCTGCACATCGTCGACATATGTTGAATAAAAAATATTACGTGGAATGTACAGACCGAGAGAATTCATTTTTATTATAAAGAGCGTACAGCTGAGCACCCCACCCTGTGGCACTCCGGTTTCCTGTACAAATGTTCGGGACAGAACATTGCTCACTCTAAGGCGGAAGGTACGATCAGACAGATAGCTTTCAATGACACTGAACATATTACCATGTATACCTAAGTGTGAGAGGTCTCTCAATATTCCAAACCTCCACGTGGTATCGTAGGCCTTCTCCATGTCGAGGAACACAGATAAGAAAAACTGATTATGAACAAAAGCCTCACGTATGTGTGCCTCGATACGTATAAGATGGTCGGTGGTAGATCGGCCCTCTCTAAACCCGCACTGGTATGGGTGGAGCAATTTGTTTGTTTCTAAGTAGTGGAGTAAGCGGCAATTAATCATTTTTTCAAATAGTTTGCAGAGGCAGCTTGTTAACGCTATGGGTCTATAACTTGACACAGTAAAGGGATCCCTTCCCTGCTTCAAAATTGGAATTATAACAGCCTCCTTCCAGGAGGAGGGGATCACACCTGAAAACCATATGCGACTATAAAGACAGAGGAGGGTTTCTTTAGTTTCGGAGGGTAGTTCCTTCAGCATCGCGTACATTACATTGTCAGGACCTGGGGTAGATGTATTACAGCAGCTGAGTGCTGTTCGCAGTTCTGCTAAGCAGAATGGTTGATTGTATGCCTCATTTCTTGTGGATTTTCTTTCTAACTTTTGTTTTTCTATTCGTGCCTTGTAATTCTGAAAGGATTCGGAGTAGTGTGAGGAGCTCGATATGTGTTCGAAATGTGTGCCAAGAAAGTTGGCTTGATCCTCCAAGCTTTCCCCGAGGCTATTTACTAGTGGAAGGCAATACGTTTGTTGGCCCTTAATTTTCTTGACCTTATTCCACACTTTTCCCTCATCTGTGTACGAGTTGATACTCGATATAAAGTTTGTCCAGCTCTCTCGTCTAGCTTGTCGACGCGTTCTCCTTGCCTGCGATTTGACCCGCTTGAAATTTGCCAGGTTTTCTGCTGTAGGGGAATCGCGAAGCAATGCCCAAGCTTTGTTCTGAGTGGTCCGTGCTTTCCTGCATGCGTCGTTCCACCACGGGACTCGCCGTTTAGAAGACATGCCGCTCGTTTTGGCAATACATTTAGATGCGGCATCAAGTATAAAAGCTGTAAAATACGTGACAGCGTCATCTATGGTCAGGGCAGACAGCTCAGTCCATGTCATGTGTGTAAGAGTTCTATACCCTTCCCAATCAGCTGAGTCAATCTTCCATCGAGGAACCTGCGGGGGTAGTTGTTCTTTGTTCGGCGCACTCAGGATGATTGGGAAGTGGTCACTACCATAAGGGTTTTTAAGAACTTTCCACTTAAAAACGGGTAAAAGGGACGGTGATGAAATGCTAAGATCTATGGAGGAGTACGTGTTGTTTGCAAAGCTAAAATATGTAGGCTCTTTTATATTTAAAAGACATAAACTAGAAGAGAAAAGGAGCTGCTCAATGAGACGTCCTCGCGCATCACAGTGAGCATCGCCCCACAGGACATTGTGTGCATTAAAATCACCTAGAACCAGAAACGGCTCTGGGAGTTCATCTAATAATGATTCTAGATCACGTCTGTGTAGCTGTTGATGCGGTGGTATGTACACAGAACATATGGTAATTAGTTTGTTAAAAAGTACAGCTCGAATCGCCACTGCCTCAAGGGCTGTTTGGAGCTTCAAATGCTGGCATGCTATACTACGATCAGCTATAATGGCTACACCGCCAGATGGTACGACAGCATCCTCCCGGGCTTTTCGGAAAATAATATATTGCCGTAGGAAGTCCTTGTGCTTAGGAGTTAAGTGCGTTTCTTGCACACATAGCACTTTCGCGTTAAACTTACTCAGAAGTTCTTGAACGTCATCTAAATTTCTAAGTATTCCTCTTACGTTCCACTGTATGATATTGTCCATAGTGGCAAAAAAAAGGAAAAAGTGCTGTGCTGTGTGCAGAATAGACGGAGATTAGCTCATTTTACAGGGCCTTTGTCAGGCCCTGTAATCGGTGTTCTGTCTTTTTTGGGGCGGTCGAGAGAAGTTCGCCGCTCCTTCGGCGCTCCCTGCGCCGTTTGGCATGAACTGGTGTCCATAGCCTCTTGCGAGGCACTGGACGCCCGCTCTACAGAGCGATCTGTGCGTCGCTTAGACTTCGCCTCGATCGACGAAGTCTTTGTCCCCACCGAGCTGGGGGTCGATAAAGCCCCCTTGGCCTCGTGATTGCCCTGGCTGCCGTTAGAGCTTGTCGAGGTCGCTGGTGTGGACTGGCTGAATGTGGGCAGGGCAGCGCTAGCTGCTCCCGCCGTAGGGGCTTGTGGCATTGGCCTCGGCACGCTAGGCGAGGTCCGGGCAAATGCCAAGGGCCTTTGTGGTGCCGCCCCTCGTTGCACCACTTCGGCAAAAGGTGTTTTTAGTGCCAATTTTAGTGAGACTTGTTGTCTTGCTTCCTTGAATGTGATATTTTCCTTTACTTTTATAGTTATTATTTCTTTTTCTTTTTTTCCAGGCTGGGCACGCTCTGGAGTATGCGGGGTGACTACCTTCGCAGTTAGCACCGAGGACCTCATCATGACTACATTCATCAGCACTGTGGCCGGTTGTGCCACACTTAGCAAACTCTGGGATGCATGACCAAATCGCTGGCATTTGAAGCAACGCCTCGGGTTCGGAATGAAGGGTCGGACATGGAGTTTTATGTAGCCAGTTTCGAGAGTCTCAGGTAAAATGGTTGAGTTGAAGGTGAGTATTAAGTGCTTTGTTGCTATTTCGTTGTTGTTGCATCTGATTATGATGCGCTGGACATGTATTACACCTTGGTCCTTCCATCCATCAAGAAGCTCTTCTTCACTCAGTGTCATCAAATCTTCATCCGATACCACGCCCTTTACTGAATTCATTGCACGGTGTGCTCTCACAGAGACGGGGATGTTACCAAAGGCTACGAGGTGCGAGAGTTTATTGTACTGTTCCTTGTCTTTTAATTCGAGAAGCAGATCTCCACTTGCCATCTTCGTGGCCTTATAACCGGTTCCAATGGTTTCTCTCAAGCACTTGGCCACAAGGAATGGTGAGATTGCTCTAGCTTTTGTAGATGATTGTTCGCAGTGGAGGACATGGTATTTTGGGAAAGTTTCTCTGTTTTTCGACCAAAGTAGTGCAGTTGCATCGGTGCGTACCCTTTTCGAGGCACGATCAGTTAGAGAGGGGGTCGAGGATCCCATGGGAAAATGTGTATTTTTCGGTAACGGCGCCTACCAACCACCACGGAGTCCAACAAGGGGACGTGGCAGAGCATGTGGGCATGCCTGCGCAACGCCAGCAGTACGCAGTTACTATAACCCAATATGGTTTACCCTAGTTTGGATAGCCACACAAGGTTAACCCTTGCCGCCAGGAAAAATTGGAAGTAAAATGAAGTGAGGAGAAGACAGGAGAGATGTAAAGTGAGAACAAAAGACGAAGATATAGGGAGAGAGAGATAGGAAAAGGCGACTGCCGATTTCCCCTGGGTGGGTCAGCCCAGGGGTGCCGTCTACGTGAAGCCGGGGCCAAAGGGGTGTGTTGCCTCTGCGGGGGGGCCTTTAAGGTCCAATCACCTGGCGTCGGCTCAACCCCCAGGATCCCGTTTTCCCCGGACACGGCAAAGCCACGCACGGCTAGGCGTGGGAGGGAATCAAAACTCCTCCGTTAGCTCGGGTCCGTGGTGTTGCTACACACCAAACGCCTGTTTGCGCAGGCGCCCCTGCGGGGTGTGCAGCTTTGGACAGCACGGAAATCCCACTGCAAACACCAAAGGATGTAAAGTCGCAGCTACTCACGTACAGCTGGTACAAGGGTACCTATACAGCTAAGGTTGTAGTCTGTGAAACACCTGGAGGCCATATTATCTTTCTGAGCAAGGCATATGATAGAAGGGCATCGGATTCCTTTATTACAAAGGAAAGTAAAATTTTTGAGAAGTTTTTGCCTTCTATAGATAGTGTAATGATTGACAAGGGCTTTCCGATCGATGAACTCTGCCTTCAGCACCATGTAACCATGTTTTGCCCTCAATTTTTACACAAAAAGAAACAGCTTACGCAGCGTGAAGCTCAACAAAACCAGAGCATTGCAGCTGCCCGCGTTCATGTGGAACGCACCATTCAGCGTATGAAAGTGTTGAAAATTCTGTGGGCAAACCTTGGCATTGAGCTTTTCCCATACATTGATGATATTTTAACCGTAATTGCAGGAATTTTCGATTTGTCGTAACCCATTTTCAGTGCCGAGAACTTCTTGTGTGAGTGAAATACCTTTGTGACATGCCTAAAAAGGGCATTATACCTGCGTCACACGGGCACGCAAAAAGTCTTTTAAGTAAGCGGTCTTTTACAAAGTTGAAAGACTTTTAACAAAGAGGTGTTGCGGCGCAGACACACGACAGCAACGATCTTCTTTTAGTGTTTTCATTTGAAGACGCTAGCGAAAGCGTGGTGCTAGCAGTTAAAAGAGAAGCAATAAAAATTAAAATGTATCACGATGTACAAATAAAGACTTATTCCACTGCTCGTTTCTTCAAATAAATTTAAGAATAAGACACAAAGAAACACCAATGTGAAAGTTTGTTGCACTAGTTAAGGAAGCAGTCTCATAACTAGCGACGTACACAAGACCGTCTGGCATCACTGGGCTTTTATTTACCGTATTTGTTTTTCGCTGCTCTCAACACGTTATAGGCTGCCGTATAGAAGAAAAAGCGAGGATTGCAAGCCTCACGGCCTGCCTTCTCGCTCTGGAAAGCGAGGTAGACGCTGCAAAAGTCGCCAAGGAGAGGATCAAGCATCGACTGCTGTTCAGCAATTCCTTGCTGTGCGCACTGGAGCTGTCGGAGAAGGCCTGCGATCGATCGATCTGGGCCTTCAGACGAAATGAGACGTGGTTCGAGAGAACTGTACCTCACCTCGGTGAGCAGAACTTCAAGCAACCTTTGTGAGCGTACCCGTCCACTTTTCGTTTCATAGTGGAGAGCTTGCGCAGTGAGCTCGAAAGACAGTGCACCAGCATGCGTGAAACCATCACTCCCGAGAAGCGAGTCGGCATTGCCCTATACAAGCTGTGCTCGTCAGCCGAAGATAGGACTGTGGCCAACCTCTTCGGCGTTGGACGCTTGACAGTAAATACCTTATACAGGCAGTTTTGGGAGGCTGTTGTCCCTGTACTGGAACACGAGTGGATCAAAATGGTGTCCGCAGAGGAAATGGCGAGGCACATTCAGGAATTCGAGGCCGTCACCAATTTCGTCGGAGCCTTGGATGGATGTGACTTTCCAATCTCGCCACCTGAGGAGCATGCCACAGACTACTACAATTACAAAGGCTGGTAAGTGGCCTAATACAACTTCTTAATGTAAAAAAAGCATGATTTATGCCGTATTTTAATGTGCCTAGAAAACAGCACTATTCAACCTTTTCCTTATGCTACATAGTTCACTCCTAGCTCTGCCACAAGGGCAAATCCACATCGCAATAAATAAAAAAAAGCGATGCCAAGTGCTTTAGTCAACGCATAATTTGGTTTCTACCATCTCGCATCATTTACAGGCAGTAGAGCAAGCCAAGCAACGCAGTTTTCACGTAAGCATTTTAATGCAACAGCATGAAGATGCCAGATTGCATTTGCAATAATAATTCCGAAATATTCATAACGGCGGCAGAAAGCAGCAGCTCATCTGCAGGAAACTGAATGTCTAGTACTCACTTTATTGAAGATATTTGACAAAGCTGCAAGAAAAAAAACATCCCTGGCTCCATTAATGACCACAGAAAGCAGCAGATTCTTAGCTGTACACAAATATACATGCTTTTGTGATAGTACTTTAAGGTAGCTGCAGGACTGTAATAAGTACAAAAATACACGCACACACATTTGGTGTCCATTGCACTTCCCTGCAATCACCTTACGCGCCACGCTCTTTGTTTTTTGCAGGTATAGTATCATCTTGCTGGCACTTGTGGATCACAGATACCACTTCAGGTATATCAACAATGGAACACCTGGACGCTGCCATGACTCGCACATGTTTGGGTATTCGCAAATCTCCAATGCTATTGAGGGTCCCCTTTTTAAGGCTCCACTTGTCACCATAGCCGGGACAGTAGTACCACCACTAATTCTGAGTGACCAAGCATTTTCATTGGCACCCAGCCTGATGAAGCCGTTTGGACACCGCGGGAAGATTAGTGAAAGTGAAAAAAAGTTCAACTATCATTTAAGTTCAGCCAGGAGAATTTTCGAGAATGCATTTGGAAGGCTTAAGGCCAGGTTCCGCTTCACTGCAAAAAGGATGGAGTGTCATGTAGGCAATGCTCGCTTAGTAATAGGGGCATGCTGCGTGCTAAGCAACATTTGTGAGCACTTCAATGACGATGTCCACTCGCAGTGGTTAAATGAGGTGCAGCGACGTTGACTTCTCGCAGCCGTCATGCACAACAGAAGCCCAAGTTGGAAAGGCAGCAGACATAAGGGCCGCGCTTGTGGACTACTACAGTCAAGTGAACTAAAACACACCAATCACAAGAATCGCCTGAACGAGTACAGGAAATTGCATCACTTTTTATTAAACAAAAACCATTGCATCCACAAGTTTCTCCTGCAGCTTTAATGATTTGGTGCGAATTTCCATCTCCTCTTTATGGGCGGCTTCAAATTGCTCCCTCAAGAGCCGCTGCTCATTCAGCATCTTCTCCTTGATTGCGGCACCTGTGTATTTTGTTCGTTTTCTGCGTCTTCTGAAAGAAGCGAATTGTTATACCTGCGCCACATCAAGTGCGTGTTTCCTTCTTGTTACATGACAGGTTTGCGTGCTTAACAAGCAACAAAGACGCGTTTCTTGATGTTTGTACTTAAACATGTGTAACTGCAACATCGCGTCACTGTAAAGCCATCCCACTGCAAATCGCTGAAAAGAAACTTTGTGTGCGGCTAAAACCCACGATAAGCATGCTTCCAAACGTGGCCATTCACTTAGTGTTCAGCGTTTTGCCTACGGTGGGGCGTCGTTTCGAAAAGATTGTTCGGACGTTTCCCACGCAAAATGCGCTTCACAGGCTCGCGAAAAAATTCTGCTGCTCAAATAGCCAGTAAAGTTACTGGAAGCATTCGATAATATACCTGAAATCCAATTAAAAAAATCATTTTTCCCATGATCGCTGTCGTCATCCCACTTCCCTCCTCACGCTTACACGCCGCTAAGACACGTCAAGCATGCCACCAGTTTACATGAAAGGCTAGTAATGCAGCAACATGTTACGCATGCACCGAGAACAGTTTCAGTGTGTTTTGTGTTGCTTCTCAATCATGCCCAATATGCTTTAGAAGAGCTATAGCTGGGATATAATTCTTCCTGTTTGACTTTTTATGACGAGCTCTTGTCTGTATTTCTTGTTTTTCGGTATTGTTTATACGAATATACTTCACATGTAACTTTGAATATCTGCTTTGATTAGATGTGCATATTTTTCTTTTTTTATCTTTGTTATGCTCGTGTATTTTTCTTTCACTCCTTGCTGGTTTTTTAGACATATACATGTACTCAGTAATATGAATTATCGAGACAGTACAAATAAACACTTGAGCAAACTGGCTATACTAAACGCACACGACTTGAAAACCTTGCGGTTGGCTCTTGAGACACATCAATTGCTTAAGAATGACACTACCTTTTCACTCACTTAACAAGAGCCTCAAAAATATCCGACATATACATTTCGCCATGTTAGCTACAGGAATAACAAGATCAGGACCAAACTATGGTTCACAAACGTTGCACTATCAAATTACAATACCCTTGAACAACAACACAATGATATAGAAGAAATAATAAGGAATTACAAATCGCGAAAAATAAAGCACTAAATAAGTCAACTACTTCCTTCAAAGTTTTTTTCTGTGCATATTGCCTGCTATTTGTGTTCAATGATTTTCGTCCTCAACAATGATACGTTTATTTTATATTTACCTATATGTACTCAAAGTTGTATGAGAACTATTACTTCTTTTATGTAAGTTTCAGTCACTTCCGTTGATTTCAGTGCTTGTGTGCAAACTGTCGTTGTTTCAATTGGGAGGGCCTCGTCAGGTGTCAATGCCTTTAGTCCTCTCCTTCTGAAGTGTAACATTCTGCACTTGAATAAAATCAATTCAGTTCAATACTTATTTTACTGTTTGCTGATTTGTGTTTTCTTACCAGCATTACCTATAATACTTTGCTTCTCATGTTTTGTAAAGTTGGCATTATTGCATCTTGTGACTGCATCTTGTGACTAACAAAAGTTATTCGTCTCACATTTTATAGAACTCTCATTTACATGGGATAATTGCACATTTGTTTTCAAATAATATTAGTTTTCGTGGTTTGACATGCCCAAGCCATATCACGAGGCACATCGTAGTGGAGGGCTCTGGATATTTCGACTGCCCGGGGTTCTTTAACGTGCACTGACATAGCCAGGGGGGGGGGGGGGTTAGGAAGCATTTGTATTCTTTTTGTCATTGTAACATATGTTTTCGAGTAGCGATTCACCCTTTGTAACCTTGCTTCCTTACCCCCAGTAATCACATTCTGAAAAGGATGCAATGCAAAAGTATTTATTTACATAGAGAGCTGCACACTAAAAACACTATTGATCAACATAACCGTAGTCCTCAATTTATCACCCCTGAATGCAGTGTGGCATCACGAAATTCAACACCATTAATGTGCAGCTCTCTCAAGTACTCACACAGATGGGTGACATTAAAAACACCAAAGAGTTAGAAACACCAGTACAGCATCCTTTGCAGAGCACAGTGTGGCACAAGCAAACAAACACCATGATTTTACTACGAAACCTCACATTCTCTATTAAACTGTTTATGTTATCTAGTTGGCCTTGCGAACTAGAGTGTTATTAGGATGTACATGTGGCTTAAACAACACCTATTAGGCATCTTGTAATGTTTTACTGAGCTATATGTGGCAAAACATAGGATTTGAAGAAGTACACGGCCCTTTCTACAACAGAATAGCAAGACTTCATCAAGATCAACAGAAAATAAAAGAAAGTTTTCAGCGTCTTGAAACACAAAAAGTCACTCCTGTGAACTTTTGCAGGCATAATTTGAATTTGAGCTTGGCAGAAACACTTGCTGGTTTTTTTAAGGTTAGATTTTCATCCTTGGACACTGCGATCACCTTCTGTTTAAATTTCTCTAGGCTAATTGGACATTTAACCTCCAGAGTCCCCTGCGGGCAGCAATCGCAAGTGACTAGCCCATCTGGGGATGCGCCAATACAGGGGTGCTCCTTTGAAATTAGGAGGCCAGTGTCTTTCACTTGAAGACTTGTATGCGACCCAATGGCTGTGTAGACCTCTTCTGTTGTCTTTTCTAGCAAAATCCCTCGTGACATTGCAGAAGTTTGAACATTGTGCTCTCTCATTATAGACTTCAAAAGAGGCCGCACGTCATGAGGCCCTATTTTGGTCCTTAATGTGTGCACCCTTGTGTAAACAGAATATGCAATGAAGGCTGTCACCATCCCTCTTTTTGTAGAGCATCCAGTGCAGTGAATCTGCTTGTTGTGTGGTTATGGAAGTGATTTCTTCTATGTTTGAGTCTGTGAATGTATGCTGAATGTAACTGTACATGTCATTTGCTGACCTGGCTTCAGTTGCTTGTGCAACTGCTTCAGTGAGTGTTGATGGTTGAGTAACAGGTGCACTTTGCTGCTCCACAATTGCGTTACTTTTCTCCTGTCGAGTGGTTTCTGAAGATGCTGGAGACCTGCACCTTCCCTCCGACTTACCTTGCCTTATAGCTAAAGGAGATGCTCTTGATGCACCAGTAATGTTTCCTGTCAAACAAAGAGTCATCGTGACAGCTTTGAGAACCGTTTGTGGACAAAAACGATGAGATGAATAAAATGAAGAGGTTAGCCTTTTTCTATCTTATTTCTTCTTTAATACACACACACCATAATTCCTCAAAAGCCTTGGCAAAAACGTGGTTGCACAAAGACTGAATGAATCCAAATAGTCGTGCAATAATCATCACCATCATAAACAGCTACGAGCTTCATTGTATGCATGCTTACTGCCTTCACTGTGGTGCAGTGCCGAACACACATGAGGCAATCCATGGAGCAGCCTCTCGAGGATGGTTTCTTCAGGTATTCTGACTTCTTTCCTCGGCTGAAAAAAGAGACAAATATATGTTTATATGTTTATATGCATATTTCTTTAAAATGATGTGTCTTTGCCATTGTTTTAGGGCAACAAGTGGCAAAGTGTTTATACTCTTCATTTTTATTTGTTACAGTTTACATGTGTTGCAACAAGGAAATTGACGGAGCACTGATAATCAAGCCATTCCTTCATTTAACCTATTAAGTGACCACAACTGCCTAGTGATTTATTGCATGAAAAGTGAAGCTATTGCAACTCTCACGTACTTACGGTTCTGCATTCCCTAGAAAATAATTCACTATTAAATTAGTCACGTTTTTTGAGCATCGCAACTCTGCCATCAAACTTGGTTTATACTTCTTTCTTGCATCTGATGATGATGTGTGGTGCTTTGTGGCGCAAGGGCCAATTGATGGCCAAAGAGCGCCATTTCGATGAGTAGAGATGAGACAATGATATGTTGCGTGGCTGTATAGGGGCCTTAAAACTCCTCGCAATAATGCGGGTAAAAACATAAGTATTAAGATCATGACAGTGGCGTGATATGCATATTAGAAGGGGTGACAAAGATTTTGATAATAAAAACATGTAAAAATATTTGGCACTAGCACACGTGCCTCATCAGCGCCCTTGTGTCCAAGGGCTGCGAGGCAAGTGCTTTTAAATGTAATCACTGCAGCAGCAACCTCTCTTGAGAGGTCACGCTAAGCAATGCCTGGGTATATTACATAGTAAAAATTGACATCTCTTAAAAAAGCTAACAATGATTTATGGGTGAAAAGTAGTTCCCTACCGACAAACATTGCGGGGTGTAATGGTATATGTTGTCGGTAGGGTAATGGAAAGTGTTGACTTCTTAGACTGTCTAACTGTTTACATTGGATTAAAACATGAAGAACTGTCAATGCCTCACCACATCTGTCACACAATGGTGGATCACCACCGGACAAAAGATGTGTGTGTGTTGTGTATGTGTGTCCTATCCTGAGTCTTGTTAGTGTTACCTCTGTTAGACGAGATTTTGATACTGGTGGCCGATGGCCAAGGTGTGGCTTGATAACGTGTAGTTTGTTTTGTGTGTGTTTATCCCACTTGCTCTGCCAGTAGTCCCTGAGGTTTTGTTTGAGAGACGACTTCAGATCAAGGACCGGGATTGATATGGGTGTAGGGGCACTGTTTTTGTGGATGCATGCAGCAAGCTGATCTGCCCTCACGTTGCCTTGGATCTCACGGTGCCCTGGCATCCAGCACACTACAACATGTTGGTTGAGTGTGTAGAGTGTGCAAAAAATGGAGTAAAGTGAGACAAGAACAGGGTTTTTTTTGTTTTTTAAGACTGTGCAGAGCCGTTACCATACTGAGGGAGTCTGTATAAATTACTGCTTTTTGTATTTGTAATTGTTTGATGTCTTTAGCTGCCACAAGTATCGCGTAAGCTTCCGCTGTGAAGATACTTGTGCCTGGATGTAGAGGGCCAGCATCCGAAAAGGAAGGGCCAACAGCAGCGTAGGACACAGAGGAGTTGGTCTTAGAGGCATCTGTAAAGAACTCAGGACGTGTGTATTTGTGTTGAAGTTCCAGGAAATATGTTCGGATATGGGCAATAGGCGCATGTTTTGTAACTTCTAGAAAAGACACATCGCAGTCTATAGTCTGCCATTGCCACGGTGGCGGGTATGCTACAGGAGCCATTAAACTGTGTTCAAGTGAGACTCCAGTTTCCTCAGCTAGACTCTTCAGGCGAACTGAGAAGGGCTGCCTCATCGAAGGCCTGTTTTGAAACAGAATTGAGCTCGACAAATCATTAATAGTACAGTATGAGGGGTGCTTCTTGTCTGCTTTTACCTTAAGGAAATAAACGAAGGACATGTAAGTTCTCTGCAGATGAAACGACCACTCATTTGACTCAACATAAAGGCTTTCTGCGGGGCTGGTGCGAAAAGCACCCGTAGAAAGGCGGATGCCCAAATGGTGCACGGGGTCAAGCATCTTCAAGGCACTTTGAGTAGCAGACTGATAGACAACGGCCCCATAATCTAAGCGGGTGCGAATGAGGCTTCTATATAGGTTCATGAGGCATTGCCTGTCACTACCCCAGCTAGTACGTGACAACACTTTTAAAACATTCATGGCTTTTAAATTCATGGAAAGCATTCTACCACGCACACCCAGCTGAGACAAGTCTCCTAATATCCCAAAATGCCATGTTGTGTCGTAAGCCTTCTCGATATCGAGAAACACTGAGAGGAAGTATTGTTTGTGGACAAAAACGTTTCGGATCTGTGCCTCGATACGCACCAAATGGTCGGTGGTGGATCTACCCTCTCGAAACCCACACCGGAATTGGTCGAGCAGATTGTGTTTTTCAAGGAAATGTAAAAGTCGGCGGTTTATCATTTTTTCAAAAAGTTTACAAAGGCAGCTGGTTAGTGCAATGGGCCTATAACTTGAAACTGAGGAAGGGTCCTTGCCCTGTTTCAAAATAGGGATAACAATAGCCTCTTTCCAGAAAGCAGGAATGGTGCCAGAAAGCCAGATAGCATCGTATAGAGAAAGTAAAGTTTCTCGCGTTTTAGGCGGCAGGTTTTTCAACATTTCATACGTGACACGGTCGTAGCCTGGTGCAGAATTACTGCTAGAGTTTAGTGATGTTTGTAGCTCAGCTAAGTTGAAAGGTTGGTTGTATGCCTCGTGTTTTGTGCACTGATATTATAGTTTCTGTTTTTCTATCCTTGCTTTATATCTTTGGAAAACTTCAGTATAGTGTGCCGAGCTAGACACTTGCTCGTAGTGTGCACCGAGGAAGTTTGCCTGATCTTCCAAGGTATCACCCTGAGTGTTTACGAGTGGGAGTGAGTGTACTTGTCTTCCTGCTACCCTTCGAACCATGTCCCAGATTTTAGCCTCTTGTGTATATGAATTTATCCCTGATAAAAACTTGTGCCAGCTTTCTCTTCTGGCCTGCCGACGCGTTCTCCTGCCTCGAGATTTTATTTTCTTAAAGCTCTCAAAGTTTTCCGCTGTCGGCGAGTTGCGCAGCAACCTCCATGCCCTGTTCTGTTCCTTTCGCGCATTCTGACACTCAGTGTTCCACCACGGGACGTGTCGTTTGCCGGGCAGTCAAGATGTTTGTGGAATGCACTTGGCTGCTGCGTCAGTAAGAAAAGCCGTGAAGTACTGCACAGCTTCATCTATGCCTAATCCACATATGTCGGTCCAATTTAGGTGTGTAATCTTTTGAAATTGTTCCCAGTCGGCTTTGTTCACCAGCCATTCGGGAACATGTGGAGGACATTCATATGTTATTGGTGTACTCAAAACTAAAGAAAAATGGTCACTTCCGTATGGATTATTTATGACTTTCCACTGAAGTAATGGTACAAGTGAAGGAGATGCGATACTGAGATCTATGGAGGAGTAAGTATTGTTTGCAAGGTTATAATATGTTGCCTCTTTTCTATTCAACAGACAAGCACCTGATGAAAAGAGGAACTGTTCAATGAGATGACCTCGTGCATCACATCGACAGTCACCCCATAAACCGCTGTGCGCATTCAGGTCCCCTAGAACCAAATAAGGTTCTGGTAACTCATCAATTAAAGACTGGAAATCATAATTTTCCAGGCGGTGCTGCGGCAGTATGTATAGAGAGCAGATGGTGACGAGCTTATTCAATAAAACTGCTCGAACAGCCACTGCCTCTAGAGATGTTAGTAGTGGTAGATGACTGCATGCTACTCCTCGATTAACTATAATGGCTACACCACCAGATGACGCCACAGCATCATCTCTGTCCTTTCGGAAGACAACATATTGACGCAAAAAATTTGTATTCTTGGATTTTAAGTGTGTTTCCTGTACACACAGCACTTTTGGAGAATGTTTGTGTAGAAGTTCTTGGACATCGTCGAGGTTTCGAAGTAGTCCTCTGACGTTCCATTGTATAATTTGTGTCTCCATTATGGGAGTAAAGAAGTGCTGTGTGTACGAAATGAGTGTGGCTGGTGTCTAAAGAGAGAAGTGACTTATCTTACAGAGCCTTTAGAAGGCCCTGTAATTACCGTTTTGTCTTTTTTAGAGCGGTCGAGGAAACCCCGCCGCTCCTTTGGCGCAGTCTGCGCCGGTGCAGTTGATGTGTCCATCGCCTCGCGAGAGACGACAGACAATGTTGTTTTAGTTGTAGGCTTCGTCGTGACAGACGGAGCGTTAAACCCCACCGGGCTGGAGGTCGAGGGGACCTCTTTAGTTTGTGTGGTGCCCTGGCTGCTGCCAAGGTTCACAGGGGCCTCCGGTGGGGCTGTATTCAAGGAGGGTGGGGCAGCCGAAGCTGCTCCCCCCATGGGGGCTTGTGGCGTTTGCCTCGGCACGCTGGACGTGGTCCAAGGCATTGCCGAAAACCGAAGTGGTGCTGACCCCCCTCGCACCACTTCGGCATACGATGTGTTCCCAGCAAAATGCGGGGAAACGCGCTGCCGCGCTTCACGGAAGCTTATGTTCAATTTAAACTTTGTATTAATGATTTCTTTTTCCATTTTCCAGGCCACGCATGACCTGGAATATGCAGGGTGGTCACCCTCACAGTTTGCACAGTGCACTTGTAGCTGACAGTCATCCTCAGCGGTATGACCTTTGGTGCCGCATTTCGCGCAGGTAATCTGTTCTCGGCAGCTCTGGGAGCCGTGCCCGAATCTCTGACACTTAAAGCAGCGCTGCGGGTTGGGTATATATGGTTTAACTGGCAGTTTAAGATATCCTGTTGCTATTTCAGTGGGAAGGGTGCTAGATGCGAAAGTTAGTATGATGTGCTTCGTTGGGATTTCCTTATTTTCTCTTCTTATTTTGATACGCTGCACCTGAATGACGTTTTCCTCTTTCCAGCCTGTTAGAAGTTCATCATCAAAGAGGTCCATCAGGTCTCCATCTGATACAACACCCTTCACTGTGTTCATGGTTCGATGCGGTGTGATTGTGATAGGCTGATCCCCAAATGCTGTGAGTTTATGTAGTCTTTGGTACTGTGCGTTGTCTTTTATTTCAAGTAACAGGTCACCACTGGCGGTCTTTGTGGCTTTGTAGCCTGCGCCCAGCGTTTCTATGAGACATTTCGACACAAGGAAAGGTGAAATGCTTCTAGCTTTCTTTTCTGTATATCACAGTGGATAATGTGGTATTTTGGGAAGTTATCTTTTTTGTTTGGAGCAAATTCAAAAATTGCATCGGTGCGCCACCTCTTGGAGGGGCGATTAGTTGTGAGAGGGCTAGGGGTTCCCATAAATTTGATAGCTTATTCGGCGGCCATGTCAGCCACCCACCACCGAGCCCAACAAGGGGACGCTGCGAGACGCGAAGGAGGCGCAGGCGCCAGCCGTACATGGCTGCTATAACCTAATATATCTACCCAAGGTTGGATATTTACACTAGGTTAACCCTTGCCGCCAGGAAAAATTGGAAGTGAAATGAAGTGAGGAGAATACAGGAAAGATGTAAAGTGAGAACAAAAGACGAAGATATAGGGAGAGAGAGATAGGAAAAGGCGACTGCCGATTGCCCCTGGATGGGTCAGCCCAGGGATGCCGTCTACGTGAAGCCGGGGCCAAAGGGGTGTGTTGCCTCTGCCGGGGGGCCTTAAAGGTCCAATCACCCAGCGTCAGCTCAACCCACAGGATCCCCTTTTCCTCGGACACGGCAAAGCCACGCACGGCTAGGCGTGGGAGGGAGCCGAAACTCCCCCGTTAGCTCGGGTCCGTGGTGTCGCTACACACCAAACGCCTACTTGCGCAGGCGCCCCTGCGGGGGTTTCTTGCATCTGTCAGCTGTTCTTTACCACATTGCTGAGGCATATCAGTAGAAGAAAGGACGTCAAATGTTTCTGTCGCATGAGTGAGCAGTAGTAGTGCTATTATGTGCTTACACGTGTGCTGCCTATCTAAAGATAAAAAAAAACAGTATAAATTGGAAAGACTTTACTACGAATACTGTTCTGAATAAATATAAAGGGGCAGTGGCGTAGCCAAGCCCCCCCCCCCCCCCCTGAAAAGTTTCAATTTCGCTTGCGATATATAGACGCACACATACCAGTTCACGCATGAACATACATAAAGTATGGTTGAAACCCCCGCCCAGATGTCTGCAGAATCAGCCCAGCCAGTGTCACTTCTTGACGTTGTTTTACGCCGCAGGCGACAACGTGGCCAGCTTCAAATACCGAATTCACCTTCTTGTAGCAGACACGAAGTGTCGTACTGCTTGTCGATGAATCTGTAAATGCTGGACACTGGTATTTTCAATGAAACATAAAATAGCAATTAGACTATGGTAAACTACACCTTGCAGCACGTTAGTGCAATCGAAAGCACAAAGTAATTTGGCCGGCTTGTACACTGTGCATTTGTTATCACAATCGATCCTTATCTGACCGTATTTTTATATCGCGATTGGCCCCTTTGTGTCAACTGGGGAATCGAGTCAATCGTTGAGAATTTTCATCCCGAATGTGGCTCGATGGCGATCAAAAATGCACCGTGTGACAACCGTAGAAGCTTCAAGCAATAAAAAGCAAGAGTTTAAAATCAAAATCGGGCCGCAGACAAACTTCTGTTCACGTAGAATGTTATCTAGCTACAACTCTGAACGAAGCGCGCGCGTGCACACGGCTCTCGATCGTGCGTTTGCCTCCAATCATATGAGAAAGATTGTGGCTACATGCAGCTGTAAGCATGTTTGGTTGCCTCACACCAAGCGGATGAACCGCATGCGTCGTGCTTTGTTAGAGTACGTGTAATAAACAAGAGCGTAAATTTGCGCGTGCCGTTTCTTTGTCGAGTCAATCGCGGCACGCTTTTGGATACACACCGATAATGAATGAAGTTACACGCTGGACGCATTTCTTGCAGTCATATATGTCTGCCCCAAGCCCCAAAGCCCATATATGATGATAAGCTTCAATTCGATGCAAAACGGTTGTTTACTTTGTATAAAAGCAGCGCGCTCGGTCCCCGTGGCTTTCATGTCGGTGGCCATAGCAGACGACGCCGGCAGTCAGGGCGTAGTCTAACGTAATATTTTTTCGGAGCAGTTTTGTCCATCTCGTGCAGTCCGGGACGAAGCCACAGCAATATTTTACCAACTATGTAGATGTAAAACTCAATAATAATAAAGAAGAAAGGAGAGGCGGAAGCGGCTGTGGCCTGAACACAAGTGGCCTGGCGGAGTAATCCAACCCTGTACGTCACAGGGACGCCTCCGCATGGCGGCGCCACGGTATGTCCTCGCGCCCAATAGGGAGCTTCGTGCCTAATACACTTCGACGTGACCCGGCGTGCGTGCGCGCCGGCGTTCGTTTCGTAGAGTCACTCTGGCGACGCCACGCCAGGCGCCAATCTCCCTGGCATATACTCGCAGGCGTACGCCACGGTGCGTTGCTTTGACACATGTGCATTTGAGGGCGCCCGGCGTCCTTCCATCACGAAGCTAAACAGACGCGGTTCTGTTTAGGTAACGTCATTGGCGCAGAATGCAGCATGTCGTATTTTGAGCCGGTTGCCACAGGGCCTCGCCTACAGTCGCTGGCCGCGCCTAGTGTCAGACAATAGAGTGCTCGTGCTTTGTTTGCGTAGCGTCACTGCGCCCAGCGTGGGCGCGCGTCGTTACGTGTGCTCAGCGCCGTTTCGCTAGCTTCTTTGATTGCTTTGTGGGGTTTAACGTCTCAAAACCACCATATGATTATGAGAGATGCCGTAGTGGAGGGCTCCGGAAATTTCGACCTCCTTGGGTTCTTTAATGTGCACCCAAATCTTAGCACACGGGCTAACAACATTTCCGCCTCCATCGGAAATGCATTCGCCGCACCCACAAAATCGATCCCGCGGCCTGCGGGTCAGCAGTCAAGTACCTTTGCCACTAGACCACCGCACCAAGGCGCCGTTTTGCTAGCTTCACTTACACCAAGTTTGGTATTACTGGACGTGAATGGACGACGAAGGTATGTGACACGTCCAAGCATGATAATCATAATATTCGTGTCATGTAAAACATTACTACATGCTACGCTCATAGTGTGCTCGCAGCCGTTTTGCTAGCTGCATATATACCACATTCGTTATCAGGTGACATGAATAGATGACGAAGGTAAATGACACGAATCATAACATGAAAGTCATGCACGGCATCATTTACCTCCGTCTTCTATTATTGTGCTGATTTTAAAGTGATAGGTCAAGCTTCCTCATTCGCGCTTCGCATATCAGCGATTCCCACAGTACGTGGGATCCACCGATTTTATTGAGTGACACGTCATGAAATGACGCTAAATATGTGTACAAATGTTACACGCAGAGACATATGTTAAAGATTTTCAGATGTTTATTTAACCAGTTTTCCACTTGCACAACATTGTCGGCTGGAAATGTGTTTTAGCAACGCCAGAAGCCGATCCGAAGTGGTTCTGCTCTCGAAGATGCTGGCCCTTGACACTGCTACATAAATCAATATCAGCGCATGGCACCTCACCACAATTGACGGCAACCCGACGTGACGGCTGGATGAAAAGAGTGCATATGTAATGTTTATAAAATTAGGTAGGCAGCACTGCAACCCCTATTGACGTTTCACGAAGATTAGCGTCTATTTGAAAAGTAGCTCCGAGACTTGGCGTAGCTCTGTGATACAATGCTCGACTGCCATGCAGAATACTTGGGTTCGCGTCCTGCAAGGACTCTGACATTTATTCTTTGTATTCGTCGGGTGACCAGCATTGCTTATGTCAGGTTTTTCTGAACACTGACCCTTGTTCTGTGCCTTTGTTGGGTCGATGCTACTGATGTCGGGTATTGCTCAACGCTTGCGCCTTCAAATTGTCCATGTGTGTTCTCGTCGTTCCTGAATAAATACCAAGTTTCCATCACCTTTGGTACATACATACCCGCTTACGAGCGGAGCGGCACATACACGCCTGTGAGTATGTGCCACTGTCTGGCACGACATTTTTGATAACGTACGCGACGGGATTGTGACATTATTCAAGTCTTGACCAGCATGTCATATTCGTCAAACCATCTTACCCTCCCATGCTAAGGTTTGTTCACACCAAGTTAACGAGGTGAGCAGGAGAGCACCCAAACTTAAGTGGCTATATAGATAGATACGCTCAAAGTCGCTGAAGTTCGTAAGAAACGCTTCGCATTTGAAGTGTTGTTCGGCGATGCAAAGCGTTTGTACAATAAAATAAGGATAAGTGATTTATAGCGAACCTGCAAGGGCTAAGCAAGTGTAAGAGCTGTAAAACCCGCAGGCGCTTGTCGAAAATAAGGAAACCATAGAAGTCAGACTCAGCCCAGGCGGCGCTGCGAAAAATGCCGCCACAAGCGCCCCCATCGCGGCGCCGGCCATAAATGGGTAGTGTACAGAGAGCCGCCTGCAAGCGAACGTGCATAGGCCCTCGTTTTTTGTTGGTCTTTAGGCGAGGTTTCATAAAAATCAAGTACTTTTACCAGCTTCTTCCTTCAGTCCAATTTTGCTTCATAAAAGTAGTCATGAAAACAAAATGCGGGCACAATGCAAAACATGCTTCATTTATTTATTGCCGCGCCGTGGTAGTCTAGTGGCTTAGATGCTCGGCTGCTGACTCGTAGGTCGCGGGATCGAATCCCAGCTGCGGCGGCTGCAATTCTGATGAAGGCACAAATTTTGTGGGCCCGTGTGCTCAGATTTGGGTGCACGTTTAAGAACCCCAAGTGGTCGAGATTTTCGGAGCCCTCCACTACCGCGTCTCTCATTTTCATATAGTGGTTTTGGGACGTTAAACACCTCTTATCAATCAATCAGATCATGTTTCAGTAATTTTGGCGTTCTGACTGGCAATTTAAATGCAAGCGAAGCGAGCATCTCATCACATAGAGGCAAGCACTCTGACGTGCTTTCTTTACGCTCCAAAATCACGTCCTGGTTAAATGCTGGCTATATCTAGGAAATTATACACTAAAGATGTCTTGTTCCCTGACTACATCTAGCACTTAAGGCGGTACGTACCTGAGTAAGAGTGCAATGTTTAAATGCGTTGTTAAATTGGGCATACACATGATGCCAAAGCGATGAAGTGCATGCACGAGCAACCTATGCGAGCATTGGTACGAAGCTCGCTCTATTCGGCACGAATGGCCCTCGTTATTTTCGCTTTGCAGTTGCATTCCCCATCGATTTCTCGCTTTCTGTGCATATAACTCTTTTATTACGCGTGCTAGAATGCTCTGTTGACGGTTGTATTGTTTTTATACATTGCAAACGACAATAAATGCTTGTACACTTTCACTGAATACAACAAAAGACAGAACCGATGTCTCATAGGTAGCTCTGGAAACCGCGGAGCCAAACGGCAAAAAAAGATTTACCTGTATGACGCACGTGTTCGCATTGCCTAGTTGAAGCAGAGACCTATACCGGCTCAGACTTTCGAAGTGCGTCAGTTAGAGGGCTGGCAATGCTAGAGTAGTTTTGCACGAAATGCTAATAGTACATATAGAGCCTTAATGGACCTGAGTGGTAGGTGCTCTCTGGCCTTCCAGGACTGATGCTACAATGATGTCACAAATGACTGCACTTCTCGTCTCGCCCGCATGCCCCATCGTCCAAGGAAGAGCACCCTTGTCTTGGGAAGACGACACCCAGTGACTAAAGAACCAGCGGCGGCGCCGTTGCGTCTTCCCTACTCCTGTACTGAAAGGGACTCGCATGTGTTTGAGGAAATGACCTCCAGAGGGGACGGGAGCACGCGCACGCCCTGAAAAACTTTTGACTGCTTCGGAACCGGCAGTTGACGTGCAACCTACGAAAAGCGTGCTTATCCGTGGCGCAAGGCTCGCCAAGGCGACGAGCATGAAGTGGCCCGCGCACCGTATTGAGACGGCTCCATTACCATGCACTTGCGTCGTCTGCTAACCTGCCGAGATTGTCAACGGCACCCCGTCAACAACCCTCCCCCCCATGTTTACCAAGGTCTGGCCTGGTCCGTATAGATTTTTTATTGTGATTTCTTTTTGAACATTTATTTTATTTTACCCAGGTTTTCGAGGAGTGTAGTTGTGAGCGCTGCACCGTGCGTAGACAGTTGGAAGCGTGAGAATGATCTTTGCTCTGGAAATATTTCATTGTATCTGTTTTATTTCCGTCATGTTGTTATTTTATTAACATTCCGCATTGTGGTTACTAGTACCTGTTCTAGTGTTCTTTTAAAACATTGTTATATAGTTGTTCTTTTCATCGCGTATTAGTGTTTTTCCTCTGTTATTTTTGTAACCTCCTTGCCAGTGTCCTCGTTTTATTTAAATGCTTGTTTGTGTTTAATCAAATGTCCATGTCTGCTTTATGAGTACGTCGGTCAGGCCCATACATCACCACACGTGCAACCCCCCACACGGGTCAACTGACCTGCTAATAAATTTGAGATGCGCCACTTCGAGGCCTTTCAGGCGTCGCAGGCCGAAGTGTAAAGTGGAAGCCTGCGAGTCTGCCGCAAGTAGATGTTATGGCGAATTCCATAGGAAGAGAAGGAGTACTCAAAAACACGCTTGAAGTGCTTCAAAGCCCGCGTGCTTTAGTGGTCGAATGGGTGCAGGAGCACTGTCATCAGTTTGCAAAGCGAGAGTGCTATTGCTGTGACTAGAGCAGCCAGGAGCAGTTTGCAGTTCCCTCGCCTGAAGGCGATGTAGGCACAGTACGACGAGTCGCGTGGTCCTTGAACGTCACAGTCTCCAAATTTTTCTTCAGCCGGCGAGCGTAGCGGCAATGGTAGCAATCCAGTGCAGTTCGACACCGCTGTTTTGTATGGATTGCTGCGATGAGAGCTGGGCGTTTGCTGAATGAGTTCATTGCAGAAGCATACTAGGTTTTGGGACAATGAAGAATATGTGGCTGACCGATTTCACGCGTATTTTGCTGCTGCACCAGAGAGATTATACCGGGACTTGGAATGTTTCTGTCACATGGTCTCCCTACTCGTCACCTCACCTGCCCTCCGGGAGCGCGGCGCATTCCAGTGGCAGGTTGAGTGGCCCTGCTCTCAGTGCTCTGCTAGCACTCCATAGTGCCCTGAACCTCTACTTATGTTCTCTCAGTGGAATTCGCCATTAGATCAGCGGGGCCTCACCGCAAGTGTGTGACGAATTAAAATCTGCAAACTCGCTTATGAAGAAGTAAAATCCCTGTGGATCGCTGAATGATTACAGTGCTCACGTGACTGCACAGACTTGACACGTCTTGTCAACTTCGGCCTCTGTCCGAACTCTCTCGACTTGAGATAATGGTGCTTTGCACCGACTGTGGCTTGGTTTCACTTTCACCAATGTTTTCGCCTTCCGAATCATCATGGAATACAGTGCTGCTTGCGGTAACTGCAGTAGCGAGGAAACAATAGAGCACCTTCTTTGTCACTGCCCTCGTTACAATGTGCAAAGACGGCAGCTAGCTGCTGCGTTAGCTCGCCTTGACGGCAGACCTTTCTCGTAACAATCAGTGCTTGAAAAGAGACATGATCTGTCTTCGCACAGAAAATCAGTGAAGGCCTTATTGAACTTTTTCTGTGGTTGTTGTGAGAAATGAAGGAGGGGACACGAACCAGATTGTCTGGCTACATCGAACGTCAAAGGAACAACTGAGCAACCCAGCAACCCTGCCTCGTGCTCGGGCCCGCCGCCTCTTCTTCTTTTATTTGTAACACACTCCCGCGGCCCAACGAATTCGCGCACGTCTCAAGAAAGCTGTGAGTGTATCTGCCAGGAGTTGTTACACTGTGAGGGAAGGGCCTTGCCAATGAAAGAGCTTGGGGAGGTGGCAGCTTGTATTGCAGAGGCAGTCGTTCAATCTTGCTTTGTTTGATGTCCAGGGGACTTGGTGGTCAAGTTCTTCCCTATCTTGAGCGAATCGTCGAGTGACACGATAAATTCGATTCCCTGCTTAGCACCACTGGCCTTGACACGATGGAAAACGTCCTGCTGGCGGCTTTTGCACTTCTTAGTTCGATTTTTTTTTAATTCGGAGGTGCCTGACATTGGCCTGCTGTCGTAGACTCGAAAGATTTTCCTAAAAGTCGCATACTTCCTAGGATTCATGTTTGTCAGCCGTTCACCGTATTGTTTCTGAAGCCTCCCTAGCTGCTGCGCGATCATTCCGTGCTTCACCATTTCGGGAGCCAGGTAGTCCTTAGTGTGCTCTTTGTCTGCTGGTGAATCTGAGCTTGATGAATACCCGGAATCGCCAGATATTTTTCTTCGTTGCTTGAAAAGAATGACTAAGATGCCAAAGCATCTTGGTTCCATCGGGCTGTGACCTCACCAAGGACGGGAATCTCAGCTGCAATTAATGGCAGCGAAAATTCGTCCACGTGCTCTGTAGCTGGTAGCGGATTGTCGGTGTCCGTCACGGCGCCACGAATCATGGCGCACATTGAGCTGACGTTTTCGGCTGCATGAGTGAGTCATGGCTGTGTTTTGGAGACATCGCCTATACATCGCTGCGGGCGTTTCCAGACGACAGGTCTATCACGGCGTGCCCTGCTTCGCGACAGTCCTCGTTTCCACCAGTTTCCTTCAAGACGGACATGACATAGTGCTGGAGCTGCGTCGTGTAGCAATTGCGCATAAGGTGCAGGTCTCTGGCGTCAGGCAGAGACCTGCATCTTCATCAGATGTTGTCACGTCGTGGACGGTCTCAGGGTGCATGTCCTCAATATTGTGCGGCTCGTAACGGCACTGCTGCTCACTGCTCTGCGGGTGCACAAGGCCGCGGGATGGGCAGTGCGTGCGTTTGCCCTCTTCGTCTGGGACGAGCCACTGTCTCGGGGAGCTGCAGCTCAGACTACAGAAAACCGGGTCCTTCTGGTGGATCCGCATGGTATACCCGGCGTTGCCCTTGGACATCGAGATCTCCATGGCGCACCATGTAGACCAGTCTTCGAAGGGAGGCGCCATACATCGCGTCAAAAG
The DNA here is from genome assembly GCA_013436015.1 of Rhipicephalus annulatus. Lineage (NCBI taxonomy): Eukaryota > Metazoa > Arthropoda > Arachnida > Ixodida > Ixodidae > Rhipicephalus > Rhipicephalus annulatus. Next base: position 23,338 of record WOVY01003731.1, on the reverse strand, counting down.
CGTCAGGTCTTCCGGCGTGCGCTGAAAACTCGTTCCAGTTGTCGTTGACGTTTATCTTCGCAGGCCACTGAAATGCGAAGTCATCATTTGCTTCGACGTCGATGCGGGAGGAGTTCTAACGACTTTGTACTCAAAGTCGCTAGCTGTGATCAGGTCCGCTTCCAAGTCTTCGTAGTAAAGGTAAGCCTTTTGTCGAAGTTCACTAGGTGGACGTCTTTCGCGACGAGAATTACGAGGAGCTCCTGGAGCCGGAAAGTGGAGGTCGTTGAGTCCGCCAGAAGGGCGCGGAGCATCGAAATGTCATTTGTGATGGCTGTCCCATAGAACCTGCGCTGTACTCTGAGTTGATCCATGGGTGAGAGTCGAAGACAAGACGGTCCAGTTCGTTTCGACACCAGAACGAAATGTGAGAAACGAAGAAGAGGACCCGCACCCGATTGTCTGGCTACATCGGAGGTCAAAGAAACAACAATGTCCCTTCATCCTCTTTTATTTGTAACAGTAGTGACCTACTGTATAGGCTATAGCACCTCAGCTCACATTTTTTTTTCTTTTTCGCACGTCCATTTCGCTCTTCGCATTCTTCCTCATCTTTCTTTCCTATTCTCCCTTCCCTTAGTGCAGGGTAGCAAACAGGATGCTCCTATTTCTGGTTAACCTCCCTTGGGTATACGCTTGCGTGAGCATGCGCTGCTGCTTATACGTTTCGCTGCACCCTTGAGCTCTGGAGCAGGTCTCCACACGTCTCCACACTGCGCATGTATATCTCTAGCTTAGTCAAGATGGTCACGACCAGCTCACGACACCACCGGTTGGGAATAAAGGACTACATGGGGGCCGAAAAGACAGCAGGCACATAGTATATTTTAGGGAGCTTTAGAGTAGCGCACCGCGAGCCCTTGCGGTGTGGTCGCTGCCACAGCGCATGCGTCGTAACGATTTTGCCGGGCGCGCTTGCAGCCTGCAATCGCTAGATTTGAGGGTATGGTGTCGCTGCGTTGTGGGTTGCGGTTTGCTGGAGGGCAAACGCTTTTCTAAAACTCATATCGTGCCCGCTAGACGGGCGATGCCCGCAGCGCCTGCAAACGTTATTCTAAAGCTCCCAATTATTTTAGTCTGAGTAAGGGCAGAAATCAGTGCTGGATACTTTCACAAGTAGGTGATCATTCTTTATTCTGCCGTACTTGTCGCGTGTGCGATATGGATCACACTTGGCGGCAACGGGCTCGGTCGTGTTGTATATAGCACACACGAAATACACCACGAAGGTTGCCTTGAGCGTCTGTAGTTCGCCTGTGATTTGTGACCATCTGAAAATTGGCCGCCATTGTCGTCGGCCGCTTGGACGCTCGCTCATCGAGAGTTCGTGGTCGTGATGAGCTCCGGGCTCACAATATTGGACAAAGAACCTCGTCACTTTGTTACGAGTCGTCTGAAACACATTGCGATTGCTCGTAAGAACGAGCTTGGTTTTATTACGTTGCACGCTGTAAGTGCAGCCGGCACGGGCTGGCGGGGCTTTCGCTATCCTCGTAACTCAGTGAAAATTGATCGCCATTACAGTTGGCTTCCCTGTCAATCGGTCGCAAGCAGCACGCAAGGGCTGGCACTCGCGGCTGTGAACTCGCGTTTGCTTGCTGCACTCGCACTCCAGTTTGTGGAAAAGGGCCGCATTACGGTCGGTTTCTTCGGTGCTCGCTCCAAACCAGCTCGGCGCTGTTCGTTGCAGTGGCCTAGCGTATACAGGCTCTCCTGTTAGGGGTTCCCTGGCAGCAGACGCTCTGCGTGCAACGCCGTGTTTGGTCCCGCGTTCGCTTGCTCGAGCTGAACGGCGTCATCCGCTTAGAACTGTCCGACTTCTTGGTGGCACAATGATTGGCGGAACCTTACTGCGTCTATCGCACTTCAGCTGTTGCGCTACGGGGATAGAAATGTGTCTTTGACAATGTGTGACATCACAGTAACAATATTTGCATGTCATATGTCACACGCGTGTTCTTAATTCACCTTCCATGTTTTTGTCATATGCATGCATAGTCAACCTCTGTCACGTGTGTTACTATTTTTATAATTTTATTGTTCAACCGTGGGCACACACCGTACATAAGGCTGTAGCTCTGTGCGCTGGCATCTGCAATGCCTGTCAACTGCCGCTTTTGTTGGAAAAGCTTCAGCGGGACTGCACGAGATGTGAAGGTAAAGTTATTTGCGAGTCATATTTTACACGTATGTTTTTATATCAACATGCGCGCACTTGTCATATGGGTGGATTTTCATCGCAATAGGATGGAAAGGTGGGCTAGTTGGTAATTCATGGTGGTTCAGCGAACTGGGAGCGCGGGAGTAAACACAGACAAAGCAAAGAAGAGGCACACAGCACGAGCGCTCAACTAACAACTGGTTTAATCTCACATTTGAAGGACATATTAGCACAAAAGGGTGCGCGTGTCAACAGGAATAAGATGATAGTGTGAGCAGCAAGCATGGGGTTCATTCGAAGCACTTGTCTATGAATTATCAATATAGTTAAACTCACAGTCATGTAGTTATAATGAAGGATGGCTAATACAATGATTCTTATTTCTAGAAATGTGATATGCTTCGGAAATTTCACGCGTGGTTTGATGATGATGATGTTTGATGTTTTATGACGCAAGGGCCATTTCACGGCCAAAGAGCGCCAGTTCATCTTACTAAAAAAATGGACAATTATTGTGTTAAGCGGCTGTATAAGGGCCATAAAATTCCTCGCGGTAAGGCAGGTAAAAACATACAAGTAATAAAATCATGACCATGCCGTGAAAGGTGTGTGGTGTGAATAGATGACAAAAGTTGGGGATAATAAAAGACGATGGTGGACATGTATGGCATTAGCACAAGTGTCTCACTTGTTCATACCCTTGCGTCCAAGGGCCGTGAGGCAAGTGCTTTCTTGTGTTACCACCGCAGCAAAAACCTCTCTGGAGAGGTCATGCTACGGGATGCCCGGGGATATGATATAAAAACTATGAATTTCTTTAAAAAACGCTAACAATGATTTGTCACTAAAAAGCGGTTCCCTACCGACGAACATTGCAGGGTGTAAAGGTATATGTTGTCGGTAGGGTAATGGAAAGTGTTGTTTTCTTACAGTGTCCAATTGTTTGCACTCAATTAAAATGTGAAGGACTGTCAATGCTTCACCACATCTGTCACACAATGGTGGATCGCCACCGGACAAAAGGTGTGTGTGTGTTGTGTATGTGTGTCCTATCCTGAGTCTCGTTAGTATTACCTCTGTATGACGCGATTTCGATAAGGAGAGCCAATGACCAAGGTGTGGCTTAATAATGTGTAGTTTGTTTTGTGTGAGTGTATCCCACTTGCTCTGCCAGTATACTCTGAGGTTTCGTTTGAGAGATGGCTTAAGATCAAGGGCCGGGATTGATATGGGTGTAGGGGCAGTGCTTTTGTGGACGGATGCAGCGAGCTGATCCGCCCTCAAGTTGCCTTGAATCTCACGGTGCCCTGGCACCCAGCACACTACAACATGTTGTTTGAGTGTGTCGTGTGTGCATAAAATGGAGTAAAGCGAGACAAGGACTGGGTTTTTCTGTTTTTTAAGAGTGTGCAAAGCCGTTACTACACTGAGGGAGTCTGTATAAATTACTGCTTTTTGTATTTGTAATTGCTTGATGTGTTTAGCCGCCACAAGTATCGCATAGGCTTCTGCTGTGAAGATACTTGTGCCTGGATGTAGAGGGCCAGCATCCAAAAAGGATGGACCGACAGCAGCGTAGGACACAGAGGAGTTAGACTTGGAGGCATCTGTAAAGAACTCAGGACGTGTGTATTTGTGTTGAAGTTCCAGGAAGTATGTTCGGATATGAGCAATAGGCGCATGTTTTGTAACTTCTACAAAAGACACATCGCAGTCTATAGTCTGCCATTGCCACGGTGGCGGATATGCTACAGGAGCCATTAAACTGTGTTCTAGTGAGACTCCAGTTTCTCAGCTAGACTCTTCAGGCGAATTGAAAAGGGCTGCCTCATCGAAGGCCTGTTTTGAAACAAAATTGAGCTCGACAAATCATTAATAGTACAGTATGAGGGGTGCTTCTTGTCTGCTTTCACCTTAAGGTAATAAACAAAGGACATGTAAGTTCTCTGCAGATGAAGCGACCACTCATTTGACTCAACATAGAGGCTTTCTACGGGGCTGGTGCGAAAAGCACCCGTAGAAAGGCGGATGCCCAAATGGTGCACGGGGTCCAGCATCTTCAAAGCACTTTGAGTCGCAGACTGATAAACAACGGCCCCATAATCTAAGCGGGTGCGAATGAGGCTTCTATATAGGTTCATGAGACATTGCCTGTCACTACCCTGCGTCGTGTAGCAATTGCACATAAGGTGCAGGTCTCTGGCGTCAGGCAGAGACCTGCATCTTCATCAGATGTTGTCACGTCGTGGACGGTCTTAGGGTGCATGTCCTCAATATTGTGCGGCTCGTAACGGCACTGCTGCTCACTGCTCTGCGGGTGCACAAGGCCGCGGGATGGGCAGTGCGTGCGTTTGCCCTCTTCGTCTGGGACGAGCCACTGTCTCGGGGAGCTGCAGCTCAGACTACAGAAAACCGGGTCCTTCTGGTGGATCCGCATGGTATACCCGGCGTTGCCCTTGGACATCGAGATCTCCATGGCGCACCATGTAGACCAGTCTTCGAAGGGAGGCGCCATACATCGCGTCAAAAGCGTCAGGTCTTCCGGCGTGCGCTGAAAACTCGTTCCAGTTGTCGTTGACGTTTATCTTCGCAGGCCACTGAAATGCGAAGTCATCATTTGCTTCGACGTCGATGCGGGAGGAGTTCTAACGACTTTGTACTCAAAGTCGCTAGCTGTGATCAGGTCCGCTTCCAAGTCTTCGTAGTAAAGGTAAGCCTTTTGTCGAAGTTCACTAGGTGGACGTCTTTCGCGACGAGAATTACGAGGAGCTCCTGGAGCCGGAAAGTGGAGGTCGTCGAGTCCGCCAGAAGGGCGCGGAGCATCGAAATGTCATTTGTGATGGCTGTCCCATAGAAGCTGCGCTGTACTCTGAGTTGATCCATGGGTGAGAGTCGAAGACAAGACGGTCCAGTTCGTTTCGACACCAGAACGAAATGTGAGAAACGAAGAAGAGGACCCGCACCCGATTGTCTGGCTACATCGGAGGTCAAAGAAACAACAATGTCCCTTCATCCTCTTTTATTTGTAACAGTAGTGACCTACTGTATAGGCTATAGCACCTCAGCTCACATTTTTTTTCTTTTTCGCGCGTCCATTTCGCTCTTCGCATTCTTCCTCATCTTTCTTTCCTATTCTCCCTTCCCTTAGTGCAGGGTAGCAAACAGGATGCTCCTATTTCTGGTTAACCTCCCTTGGGTATACGCTTGCGTGAGCATGCGCTGCTGCTTATACGTTTCGCTGCACCCTTGAGCTCTGGAGCAGGTCTCCACACGTCTCCACACTGCGCATGTATATCTCTAGCTTAGTCAAGATGGTCACGACCAGCTCACGACACCACCGGTTGGGAATAAAGGACTACATGGGGGCCGAAAAGACAGCAGGCACATAGTATATTTTAGGGAGCTTTAGAGTAGCGCACCGCGAGCCCTTGCGGTGTGGTCGCTGCCACAGCGCATGCGTCGTAACGATTTCGCCGGGCGCGCTTGCAGCCTGCAATCGCTAGATTTGAGGGATGGTGTCGCTGCGTTGTGGGTTGCGGTTTGCTGGAGGGCAAACGCTTTTCTAAAACTCATATCGTGCCCGCTAGACGGGCGATGCCCGCAGCGCCTGCAAACGTTATTCTAAAGCTCCCAATTATTTTAGTCTGAGTAAGGGCAGAAATCAGTGCTGGATACTTTCACAAGTAGGTGATCATTCTTTATTCTGCCGTACTTGTCGCGTGTGCGATATTGATCACACTTGGCGGCAACGGGCTCGGTCGTGTTGTATATAGCACACACGAAATACACCACGAAGGTTGCCTTGAGCGTCTGTAGTTCGCCTGTGATTTGTGACCATCTGAAAATTGGCCGCCATTGTCGTCGGCCGCTTGGACGCTCGCTCATCGAGAGTTCGTGGTCGTGATGAGCTCCGGGCTCACAATATTGGACAAAGAACCTCGTCACTTTGTTACGAGTCGTCTGAAACACATTGCGATTGCTCGTAAGAACGAGCTTGGTTTTATTACGTTGCACGCTGTAAGTGCAGCCGGCACGGGCTGGCGGGGCTTTCGCTATCCTCGTAACTCAGTGAAAATTGATCGCCATTACAGTTGGCTTCCCTGTCAATCGGTCGCAAGCAGCACGCAAGGGCTGGCACTCGCGGCTGTGAACTCGCGTTTGCTTGCTGCACTCGCACTCCAGTTTGTGGAAAAGGGCCGCATTACGGTCGGTTTCTTCGGCGCTCGCTCCAAACCAGCTCGGCGCTGTTCGTTGCAGTGGCCTAGCGTATACAGGCTCTCCTGTTAGGGGTTCCCTGGCAGCAGACGCTCTGCGTGCAACGCCGTGTTTGGTCCCGCGTTCGCTTGCTCGAGCTGAACGGCGTCATCCGCTTAGAACTGTCCGACTTCTTGGTGGCTGTCATGATATGCGCGGTAGGTTCATCTGGTGCGCGATGTTTGGGAGTTTGTGCTGTGCCGTACGCCGACGAAGATGACGATGAGACAAGGAAAAGGCGGAATCGTGTCGTCAAAGTCAAGCCAAGCCATGGGGAGAGAGAGGAAGAAGACGACGACGGGGCGTTCGGAGAAGAAGAATCCGAACGAAACAGTGGCAGGCTGAAGCGCTCGTCGGGTCGTGGTCCCGAAGCCTACCTGTGCCTGTGGTCCGCACGAGCCTGGCTCCCTTCTACCGTGTGATCCAGCAGCCGGCGCCGGTCCGTTGTACTCGGATCCGGGCGTATTCCAGACCTGGGCCTACTACTGGCTGTCCGGGACGTGCTTGCCACACATCGACTTTGCCTCACGCTCCGCTCCGACCATGCCTGAGTCATCGCTGATGTCGGCGTAAGACGCAACGCAACGCATCGACTCATCTGCCTTCGACGTCACACGGTGAAGTGTTTCAAACCTTGTGTAGTGCAGTGGGGGACTACGCTAAGCGTCAGACCTTGTCTTTCGAGAACGTATGTCGTGCTCGTACCTAAGGCAGTTCTTCGCTGTTGCCATGTAACACGCCAAGCTTCATTATCGTTTTTTTTTTGTGGCATTAAAGCCTTATAACTCAAGTTGCAAATGTCTTCGTCAGTCTCGACAACGATTATTTAAGTTGCCGTGATTACCCGAACCTTATCCCTCACAATTGGCGTCCGCACGACAGGACGAAGCCGTTTGCACTGGGTTGAAATCTGTAGGGAAGATGAGTGAGCAAGAGCTTATAACGCTAGCGGAACGCATGGGGCTTCAAGGAGCCGAGCTAAAGACGTGGGTAGACGCGCGGTTAGAGCGGGCTCATGAGGAATCTGTGCAAGCGCGTGAAGAGCGTTCCGCGGAAAGGCAGGCGGCGAAGGAACGTTTGGAGATAGAAGAGAGAACTCTTCAACTGCGAATTCGACTAGCTGAGGTTGAAGGTAGCCGAGAGCCAACAGCGCGGGACCGCGAACCTGAGAGGAGTCAAAGCCGCCCGTGCTTGATCAATCCTCACAACCTGATTCCAGTGTTTGACGAGGGGCGTGACGATCTCGATGCGTATCTCAAGAGGTTCGAACGCGTAGCAGTTGGTCAAGAGTGGCCTGAGGAGAAGTGGACGACAGCCCTTAGTTTATGCCTCAGTGGGGAAGCATTGAAAGTCTTCGGTCGTCTGTCGCCAGAAGACTCAATGGATTAACAGAGTACGAAAATGGCCTTGCTCCAGAGGTTTCGTTTCACAGCCGAAGGCTATCGCGAAAAGTTTCGGCAAAGCAAGCCTGAAGACGGCGAAACTGGTAAACAGTACGCCACGAGATTACAGAGTTACTTCGATAGATGGCTGGAAATGTCGGAAACGGACGAGGACTTTGCATCCGTGCGCAACCTCATTGTAGCTGAGCAGTTTCTGAATAACTGCCACGATCGCCTGGCACTTTTTCTAAGGGAGAAGAAATGCAGGACGGTAAAAGAAATGGCAGAAGCAGCTGATACCTTCTTGGAAGCCCAGCGGCAAACAAACTTGTTGGTATTCGTACCAAGTCTGCAAACAACATTCCCAAGGAGCAAGAAGGATTTACTTATACCCAGCCTCCTCTTAGATGTTTCGTCTGTGATCGACCCGGCCACAGAGCATCTGATTGCCGCACGAAACCCCAACGAGTCTTCTGTGGGCACTGTCGGAAGCCCGGCCACGATGCAAGAGCATGCCCAAGCAACGGCGGGTCAAAGAAAATGACATCTTGCATCGTGTCTACTGACCAGAAGGCCGAGACGCCCCGATGTGCCGATGATTCATCACAAGATGAATATGTTGCTAGTGCACTCCGAACGCGCACCGCAACAGCTACACGAAACTTGCCGGTGTTACAGGGAGAAGTGTTTGGACATACTGTATCAGTCTTGAGGGATACTGGAAGCAACACCCTGGTCGTGCGACGTTCCCTCGTTCCCGATGATGCGCTGACGGGTACTACCGCCACTATTTTATTGGCCGATGGTAGTTGCATTGAGGTACCGGAAGCAGAAGTACGGATTCTATCGCCCTATTTCACCGGAAATGCGATAGTCAAATGCATGACGTCGCCACTTTACGATGTCATCGTAGGAAATGTTCCCGGCGCCCGTGACGCTAATGACCCCGACTCAACGTGGAAGGAGTCAGCGAGCCTGAAGTCGGAAACTAATCAGGCATTGAATTCTGAAGAGAAATCCAAGGATGGATGCGGGACGAATAGCACAGTCATGGTTGGTGTTTCAAGCAAAGGACATCGCCGGAAGCTCACGACTGCTAAATTTGGAAACTTAGAGGTGACACAGGAGTCATTTCGCCAAAAACAAGAGGAAGACCGGTCGCTGGATGTTTGTAGGGCGAAAGTCGACACCCTCATCAGCGGCAAAGGAGCCACATACCACTCATTTATGTTCGAGAAAGGAATCTTGTACCGCGTTTACCACTTGACTCCGGGTAAATCAGTTCAACAAGCGGTGGTTCCAAAGGCGTTGCGTGTCCATGTGTTGCACTTGGCACATGAATCACCGATATCTGGTCACCAGGGTATCAAGAAGACGAAGGACCGAGTTTTGGAGTCGTTTTATTGGCCCGGTGTACAGGAGGAGGTACGAAGATTCGTAAAATCATGCGACGCATGCCAAAGGACATATCCCAAAGGCAAAGTAGGCAAGGCGCCTCTTGGACGAATGCCTTTGATTGACACGCCATTCGAACGTGTGGCCGTTGATATCATTGGACCTCTGACGCCGATTTCAAAGAAGGGTAATCGGTACATTCTTACCCTGGTGGATTTCGCCACTCGGTACCCGGACGCGGTGGCTTTGCCCACAATTGATTCGGCAACTGTAGCAGATGGACTACTGGAGATGTTCTCTCGAATAGGATTTCCACGGGAGATCCTCTGTGATCAAGCATCCTGCTTCACGTCAGGCCTGATGGAAGAGGTGAATGCTCTGCTTGCTATTCGACATTTGAGCTCGACGCCTTACCACCCGATATGCAATGGCTTGGTCGAAAGGTTCAACGGCACTTTGAAACAGATGTTGCGCAAGTTGTGCCAAGAGAAGCCGAAGTCATGGGACCGATTTCTTGCGCCTCTGTTATTCGCCTATCGAGAAGTACCTCAGGCCAGTATGGGCTTCTCGCCGTTTGAACTGATCTACGGCCGGCACGTCCGAGGACCCCTGGATATACTGAAGGAACTCTGGACAGGGGAAGACCTAGAGGAAGATATCAAGACTACTTACGGATACGTGCTTGATCTGAGAGAACGTCTTGAACGCACCTTGAAGCTGGCTCAAGAGAATCTCTCCCGAGCTCAACACTCGCAAAAGAAGTATTATGACCGAACCTCCAAAACCCGACAGCTCAAAGTTGGTGACCGGGCTCTTATATTGCTCCCAACCAGGGAAAACAAGCTTCTTATGCACTGGAAGGGGCCATTTCCGGTTACGGGAAAAAAGAATGACCACGACTATTGGTTGGACCTTGGGCACACCACGAAAATGTTTCACATAAACATGCTCAAGCGCTACGAAGAACGTCAACCAGAAGTCACTAGTCAAGCTTCATCGTTCGTTGTAGTCGAAGAAGGAGAATCGGATTCACCCCTCCCTACATTTAAAGTAAATGAAGGGAAAGGTATTGAGTCGGTCACACTCGGAAGTAATTTAGACAAAGCACAACGCGATGATATGTGCAATCTCTTGGAGGAATTCCGAGACATATTTTCCGAAGTTCCTGGGAAGACGAACCTCCTAGAGTGCCGGCTAGAGCTTACTACAACAAAACCAATCAGCACGTCACAGTATCCGTTGCCGTTTGCAATGAAGGAAATAGTAGAGAAGGAGGTTCAAGATATGCTGAAGTTGGGAGTTATTGAACGATCCCATTCGCCGTATAACTCACCCTTGGTCCTGGTTAAGAAACCGGACAACAGCTTTCGCACGTGCATTGACTTCCGTCACATTAATGAGGTTCTGGTGTCCGATGCTGAACCCATACCCAGAACTGACATTATGTTTGCTGAAGTCGGCACGAAGTCGGTTTTCTCAAAGTTAGATCTTACAAAGGGCTATTGGCAAGTACCCTCAGAGGAAAGTTCTCGTCCGAAAACAGCTTTTTCAACGCAATCTGGACACTACCATTTTCTTTATATGCCTTTTGGGATTAAGACAGCCTCGACCATATTCACACGATTGATGAGGACATTACTGCACGGCATTCCAAACACAGTGCATTACATAGACGATGTTCTAATTGCCACAGCTACGTGGGAGGAGCATCTAGTGACATTGAAACAGTTGTTTCAGAGGATCCGAGAAGCAGGCCTACGGATCAAACCTCAAAAATGTGAGATCGGAATGACTTCTGTCATCTTCCTTGGGCATCACCTCGGCGATGGTACAATCCGCCCAGTAGAAAGCACGATAGCGAAGATCGCTAAAGCCCCAAGACCGGAAACGAAGAAGCAGCTTCGCTCTTTTCTCGGCTTGGCGGGATATTACCGAGACCTCATACCTCACTATGCCCAGAAAGCGAAACCACTGACTGAAATGACAAGAAAGATGGAAAAGAACAAGTTAGCGTGGAATACCGAAAGAGAAGAGGCATTTGAAACCCTCAAACAAGCTCTAGCATCTATGCCAGTAGTCAAGGCTGCTGACATAAAGAAACCCTTCGTATTACGTACAGATGCATCTGATGGGTGTATAGGCGCTGTGCTTATGCAGGAACACGAGGGTCTTCTTCACCCGGTGTCATATGCCAGCCGCCAACTTATGCCCCGGGAAGAGAGATACTCTGCAATTGAAAGAGAGTGTTTAGCGTTAGTTTGGGCGATCGCGAAATTTCATATCTTCCTTTATGGAACCTCCTTCGTCGTTCAGACTGACCATCAACCGCTACGATACCTCTCTCAAGCCAAGCATTTGAACAGCCGGATCTTGCGCTGGAGTCTCGCATTGCAAGAGTACACCTTTCGCGTTGAGCATATCAAAGGATCAGAGAACGTAGGTGCTGATTATATGAGCAGGCTACAGGTGTAGGTGCTAGCTATACAACATTAATGTAATAATGTACCATATGCCTAGGGACTCTCACATACAGACTATTCTCTTGGTGCAACAGTTCTGTACATTTGTTTGTCGTAAGTCTTGTCTCCCGCGCACTTTGGACAGTTTTTTTTTGAAAAAAAAAAAACTTTTGAAAGGGGGGACTTTTGTCATGATATGCGCGGTAGGTTCATCTGGTACGCGATGTTTGGGAGTTTGTGCTGTGCCGTACGCCGACGAAGATGACTATGAGACAAGGAAAAGGCGGAATCGTGTCGTCAAAGTCAAGCCAAGCCATGGGGAGAGAGAGGAAGAAGACGACGACGGGGCGTTCGGAGAAGAAGAATCCAAACGAAACAGTGGCAGGCTGAAGCGCTCGTCGGGTCGTGGTCCCGAAGCCTACCTGTGCCTGTGGTCCGCACGAGCCTGGCTCCCTTCTACCGTGTGATCCAGCAGCCGGCGCCGGTCCGTTGTACTCGGATTCGGGCGTATTCCAGACCTGGGCCTACTACTGGCTGTCCGGGACGTGCTTGCCACACATCGACTTTGCCTCACGCTCCGCTCCGACCATGCCTGAGTCATCGCTGATGTCGGCGTAAGACGCAACGCAACGCATCGACTCATCTGCCTTCGACGTCACACGGTGAAGTGTTTCAAACCTTGTGTAGTGCAGTGGGGGACTACGCTAAGCGTCAGACCTTGTCTTTCGAGAACGTATGTCGTGCTCGTACCTAAGGCAGTTCTTCGCTGTTGCCATGTAACACGCCAAGCTTCATTATCGTTTTTTTTTGTGGCATTAAAGCCTTATAACTCAAGTTGCAAATGTCTTCGTCAGTCTCGACAACGATTATTTAAGTTGCCGTGATTACCCGAACCTTATCCTTCACAGTGGCACAATGATTGGCGGAACCTTACTGCGTCTATCGCACTTCAGCTGTTGCGCTACGGGGATAGAAATGTGTCTTTGACAATGTGTGACATCACAGTAACAATATTTGCATGTCATATGTCACACGCGTGTTCTTAATTCACCTTCCATGTTTTTGTCATATGCATGCATAGTCAACCTCTGTCACGTGTGTTACTATTTTTATAATTTTATTGTTCAAACCGTGGGCACACACCGTACATAAGGCTGTAGCTCTGTGCGCTGGCATCTGCAATGCCTGTCAACTGCCGCTTTTGTTGGAAAAGCTTCAGCGGGACTGCACGAGATGTGAAGGTAAAGTTATTTGCGAGTCATATTTTACACGTATGTTTTTATATCAACATGCGCGCACTTGTCATATGGGTGGATTTTCATCGCAATAGGATGGAAAGGTGGGCTAGTTGGTAATTCATGGTGGTTCAGCGAACTGGGAGCGCGGGAGTAAACACAGACAAAGCAAAGAAGAGGCACACAGCACGAGCGCTCAACTAACAACTGGTTTATTCTCACATTTGAAGGACATATTAGCACAAAAGGGTGCGCGTGTCAACAGGAATAAGATGATAGTGTGAGCAGCAAGCATGGGGTTCATTCGAAGCACTTGTCTATGAATTATCAATATAGTTAAACTCACAGTCATGTAGTTATAATGACGGATGGCTAATACAATGATTCTTATTTCTAGAAATGTGATATGCTTCGGAAATTTCACGCGTGGTTTGATGATGATGATGTTTGATGTTTTATGACGCAAGGGCCATTTCACGGCCAAAGAGCGCCAGTTCATCTTACTAAAAAAATGGACAATTATTATGTTAAGCGGCTGTATAAGGGCCATAAAATTCCTCGCGGTAAGGCAGGTAAAAACATACAAGTAATAAAATCATGACCATGCCGTGAAAGGTGTGTGGTGTGAATAGATGACAAAAGTTGGTGATAATAAAAGACGATGCTGGACATGTATGGCATTAGCACAAGTGTCTCACTTGTTCATACCCTTGCGTCCAAGGGCCGTGAGGCAAGTGCTTTCTTGTGTTACCACCGCAGCAAAAACCTTTCTGGAGAGGTCATGCTACGGGATGCCCGGGGATATGATATAAAAACTATGAATTTCTTTAAAAAACGCTAACAATGATTTGTGACTAAAAAGCGGTTCCCTACCGACGAACATTGCAGGGTGTAAAGGTATATGTTGTCGGTAGGGTAATGGAAAGTGTTGTTTTCTTACAGTGTCCAATTGTTTGCACTCAATTAAAATGTGAAGGACTGTCAATGCTTCACCACATCTGTCACACAATGGTGGATCGCCACCGGACAAAAGGTGTGTGTGTGTTGTGTATGTGTGTCCTATCCTGAGTCTCGTTAGTATTACCTCTGTATGACGCGATTTCGATAAGGACAGCCAATGACCAAGGTGTGGCTTAATAATGTGTAGTTTGTTTTGTGTGAGTGTATCCCACTTGCTCTGCCAGTATACTCTGAGGTTTCGTTTGAGAGATGGCTTAAGATCAAGGGCCGGGATTGATATGGGTGTAGGGGCAGTGCTTTTGTGGACGGATGCAGCGAGCTGATCCGCCCTCAAGTTGCCTTGAATCTCACGGTGCCCTGGCACCCAGCACACTACAACATGTTGTTTGAGTGTGTCGAGTGTGCATAAAATGGAGTAAAGCGAGACAAGGACTGGGTTTTTCTGTTTTTTAAGAGTGTGCAAAGCCGTTACTACACTGAGGGAGTCTGTATAAATTACTGCTTTTTGTATTTGTAATTGCTTGATGTGTTTAGCCGCCACAAGTATCGCATAGGCTTCTGCTGTGAAGATACTTGTGCCTGGATGTAGAGGGCCAGCATCCAAAAAGGATGGACCGACAGCAGCGTAGGACACAGAGGAGTTAGACTTGGATTCATCTGTAAAGAACTCAGGACGTGTGTATTTGTGTTGAAGTTCCAGGAAGTATGTTCGGATATGAGCAATAGGCGCATGTTTTGTAACTTCTACAAAAGACACATCGCAGTCTATAGTCTGCCATTGCCACGGTGGCGGATATGCTACAGGAGCCATTAAACTGTGTTCTAGTGAGACTCCAGTTTCTCAGCTAGACTCTTCAGGCGAATTGAAAAGGGCTGCCTCATCGAAGGCCTGTTTTGAAACAAAATTGAGCTCGACAAATTCATTAATAGTACAGTATGAGGGCTGCTTCTTGTCTGCTTTCACCTTAAGGTAATAAACAAAGAACATGTAAGTTCTCTGCAGATGAAGCGACCACTCATTTGACTCAACATAGAGGCTTTCTACGGGGCTGGTGCGAAAAGCACCCGTAGAAAGGCGGATGCCCAAATGGTGCACGGGGTCCAGCATCTTCAAAGCACTTTGAGTCGCAGACTGATAAACAACGGCCCATAATCTAAGCGGGTGCAAATGAGGCTTCTATATAGGTTCATGAGACATTGCCTGTCACTACCCCAGCTAGTACGTGACAACACTTTTAAAACATTCATGGCTTTCAAATATTTTGTTTTTAGATACTTGATGTGCGGTACGAAGGTCAACTTGTTGTCCAAGATTATTCCTAGGAATTTATGCTCTGTATTAACAGACAGACGTTGACCGTTCAGTTCAATGTCGGGTTCCGAGTGCATGCCTCTCTTTCTGGAGAACAGGACACACATGCTTTTTTGTGGGTTCAGTCGGCATCCGTTTTCCTCTGCCCATTTGGAGAGCTTCTTTAAACCTAACTGAACCTGCCGCTCGCACATTGCCAGATTGCAAGACCTAAAGCCAAGCTGGACGTCATCGACATATGTACAATAAAACATATTGCGAGGGATGGTCAAGCGCAAGGAATTCATTTTTATGAGAAAAAGTGTGCAGCTAAGTACACCACCTTGTGGCACGCCTGTTTCCTGGACAAATGTTTCGGAATGAACCGTGCCCACTCGGACACGGAATGTCCGGTTTGACAGGTAACTTTTGATTATGTGAAACATTCTTCCGCTCACGCCAAAGTGGGATAGGTCTCTTAGAATTCCAAAATGCCATGTTGTATCATAAGCCTTTTCGATATCGAGGAACACAGAGAGAAAATATTGTTTATTGACGAAGGCGTCTCTGATCTGTGCCTCCATACGTACAAGGTGGTCTGTCGTGGATCTACTCTCTCGGAACCCGCAATGAAATGGGTCGAGCAAATTGTTTTGTTTCAAGAAAGTGTACAAGTTGGCAGTTTATCATTTTTTTCGAAGACTTTGCACAAGCAGCTTGTAAGTGCAATAGGCCTATAACTCGAAGCTAAGAAGGGTCCTTGCCCTCTTTCAAAATGGGAATAACAATAGTCTCTTTCCAGGAGATAGGAATAAAGCCAGAAGACCAAATAGCATTGTACAAACAAAGTAAGGTTTTTCGGGTTTCGTTGGTAGGTTTTTTAACATTTCATACATCACACGGTCAGAACCTGGGGCAGAAGCACTGCAGGAGTTTAGAGATGTTCGGAGCTCAGCTAGACTGAAAGCTTGGTTATATGCCTCGTATCTAGTGGATTTGTGTTCGAGTTTCTGCTTTTCTGTTCTTGTTCTGTATTTTTGGAAAGTGTCAGTATAGTGGGACGAGCTGGATACCTGTTCGAAGTGTGCACCGAGGAAGTTTGCCTGATTTTCCAAGGTATCACCCTGAGTGTTTACAAGGGGAAGTGTGTGTACTTGTTTTCCTGCTATCCTACCGACCATGTTCCAGACTTTAGCCTCCTGTGTGTATGAATTAACCCCTGATAAAAACTTCTGCCAGCTTTCTCTTCTGGCCTGCCGATGCGTTCTCCTGCCTTGAGACTTTATTTTCTTGAAGGTTTCAAGATTTCGGCTGTCGGTGAGTTCCGAAGCAGCCTCGAAGCTCTGTTTTGCTGTTTGCGCGCGTTGCGGCATTCAGAGTCCACCATGGCACACGTCGTTTTCCAGAGTGTCCATTTGTTTGTGGGATGCATTTTGTTTGCAGCATCAATCAAAAACGCTGTGAAGTAGTTCACAGCAACATCAATGTTCAAAGTACAGATGTCATTCCCACCTAGACAAGCGATAGTATAAAACTGTTCCCAGTCGGCTCTGTTTATGAGCCACTTGGGAACACGTGGTAGACACTCAGTCACTGTCGTTGTGCTCAAAACTACGGGGAAGTGGTCACTTCCGTACAGATTACTGACGACTTTCCACTGGAGTAGAGGCACAAGAGATGGAGATACTATGCTCAGGTCTATGGAGGAGTAGGTGTTATTAGCGAGGTTATAAAAGGTTGGTTCTTTTCTATTTAGGAGACACGCGCTCGACGAGATAAGGAACTGTTCGATCAGTCGACCTCGCGCGTCATACGGAGAGTCACCCCATAGCCTGCTATGCGCATTAAAGTCTCCAAAGAGAACATAAGACTCCGGAAGACCATCAATTAGTGAGTGTAAATCGCGTTTTTGCAGCTGATAGCTAGGAGGAATGTAAATAGTGCAGATTGTGATCAGTTTATCAAAAAGAACCGCTCGAACAGGCACTGCCTCTAGGGATGTTTGGAGTTGTAAGTGTGTGCATGCTATTCCTTGATTCACTATGATGGCAACACCTCCGGATGATGTCATGGCATCAACACGGTCTTTTCGGAAAATACCGTATTTACGAAGAAAATTTGTGTGTTTTAAATTAAGGTGTGTTTCTTGTACACACAGCACTTTTGGTGAGTGTTCATGTAAGAGTTCTTGGATGTCGTCAAGGTTTCTGAGAAGGCCCCTGACGTTCCATTGTATAATTTGAGTGTTCATGGTGAATATGAAATAGTGCTGTGTGTACGAAAAGCGAGTGGCTGTTTAGACAGAGAGTTTGAGTTCACTTACAGGGCCATCACCAGGCCCTGTTATCTGCTTTTTTGTTTTCTTGACGCTCTCCAGGGAGCCACGCCGCTCTTTCGGCACCAAGGGTGCCGACGTATCCATTGCCTCCTTGGAGGCACTAGATGCCCGCACGTGCGGACTGTTAGTTCGAGTTTCGGGCCTCGCCTGGTGAGGTGAGGCCTTGAGACCCGAGAACTCTGGAGCCTCCGGTTTCTGTTTGGGAGTAGGCGGTGTAGCCTGGGCTACAGCCGCCTTGGGGGCAGGTGCCACAACCACCGGCTCGGTATGCGCGGGCCGAAGGAGTGGCGAGGGCTGGTGCGGCGGTGCCCCCTGACGCCCCCGCAACAGCCTATGAAGGTCCATAGAATGGAGCGACTCTTCGCCGTGCTTCTTTAAATGTAATGTTCTCCTTCACCTTCAACGTAATTATTTCTTTTTTCTTTTTCCAGTATGTGCAGGAGCGTGAATATGCGGCATGGTTTCCTTTGCAATTTACACAGTGTGGCGGTTGTTTTCAGTTCTCAGACACGTGGCCTAGGACTCCACATTGTGCACAAGTCTGGCGACCACGACAGGTTTTAGAGCCATGGCCATAACTCTGGCATTGGAAGCAACGACGAGGGTTTGGTACGTACGGCCTGATAGATGACTTTTGTGTACCCTGTTTGAATAGATTCCGGTAGTTTACTGGATGCAAATGTGAGTATTAAGTGTTCCGTCGGTGTTTTCCTTATTATCTCTTCTAATGATGATTCTCCGTACATTAGTGACATTTTGGCTCTTCCACCCCCCTCCAAAAGTTCAGTTTCAGTCAAGTCAAGTAAGTCCATGTCAGATACCACTCCGCGAGTTGTGTTCATTGATCTATGTGGTGTTATGGTTATTGGTATGCCACCGAAATCTGAAAGACGGTCTGGCTTTTCAAATTGTTCTTTGTCACGGATTTCTAGGAGAAGGTCTCCACTAGCCATTTTGGTTACCTTGTATCCTGTGCCAAGAGTTTCGGTAAGACATCTAGAAACCAGCAAAGAGAGACGGTTCTGGCTGCTTTTCAGTTTTTTCACAGTGGATAACATGATAGTGAGGATATGTTCTTTGGGCCTGGTTAAAAAAGTTAATATCATCCGTGCATACCCGCTTTAGGCCGGTACGATCAGACAATAAGGGGAATGCTCTGTGCATGCCTGTCTTATTTTGTTCAGCAGCGTTTGGCGGCCACCCACCACGGAGCCCAACGAGGGGACGCTACATGTTTGCGGATGCTGAAACCTGCAGACGCCAGCCGTAACAACGCCACTATAACCCAATGCGCTAGACCAAGGTAGGCTATTTGCACAGGGTTAACCCTAGCCGCCAGGAAGTTTGGAAGTAAACGGAAGAGAGTAGAAGACAGGACAGACAAAACAGTAAGAGATAAAGACGAAGATGTAGGGAGAGAGAGATAGGAAAAGGCGACAGCCGATTTCCCCTGGGTGGGTCAGCCCAGGGGTGCCCTCTACGTGAAGCCGGGGCCAAAGGGGTGTGTTGTCTCTGCCGGGGGGCCTTAAAGTCCAATCACCCAGCGTCGGCTCAACCCCCAGGATCCCCTTTTCCCCGGACACGGCAAAGCCACGCATGGCTAGGCGTGGGAGGGAGTAGAAACTCCCCCGTTAGCTCGGTCCGTGGCGTCGCTACACACCAAACGCCTACTTGCGCAGGGCGCCCCTGCGGGGACGCGTGGTTTGAAGCGGATTACATAAAAGTACACTTGTTTTTTTCAAACAATGGTTGAGCGCTCGTGCTGCGTGCCTCTTCTTTGCTTTGTCTCTGTGTTTACTCCCGCACTCCCAGTTCACTGAACCATCAGGGATTTTCATCTTCTGTCACGTGTGATAGACCCTTTTACAATCTTGTTTTATAGCTGTGGGTACCAACATGAGAAAGCTGTGTGCGTTGGCGTTTGCAATGCTGTCATTTATCGCTGAGAAAAAAAAGAGTACATTTGTTATGATACAACCAACCTCTCAACATTTCGCAGAATAGGTGCAAGGCATATGCTAATTTCGTTAATTTTGTACGAAATAAAGTGGAAGAAACGTTGAATAGTTTCACGATTTGAAGTACGATAGTATGAAATGACTACCGAATTGCATACACTTTAATATTTGCTTCACCTGGCGGAGTACATGGCCCTGTTTGTCATGGTTGTAAACATATAAAGTGAAGAACGGCTTGTGGTTTATATGTCACATTCTAAAATGAAGGCGACATTTATAAAGCGGGCTACACAAGGTTCAAGTGATCCCAATGGGGTCCGCACAGAACAGCCAAAAACAAAGGCTGAGCACGAGAAGTACTGCATCTTCTTCTGCCTCTTTGACGCTGGCAGATAAAGCGCGTGACATTGCCACCTTTTTCGAAAAGCATCAACTCTCTGCTAAATTATGCGCATACGGTAAACACAAACCTAATGTCCGGAAAACATGAGTGTCACAATGGTATAATTTTATCCGACCACATGCACAATCTCTGGTTGCAGCTGTCGGCGTCGTGGTGGTTGTCTGCTGTCCAGAAGGCCTTCACAGTTGAGGTTGTTCACTCATCGTACATCTTTGTACGGGCCGAAACGGTGACTGAGAAGTTTTTCAGAAGGCCTTTACGGCGAACGGGGGTCCAAACTAGCACTTTGTCACCCGGTTTGTATTCGACTTGTTTGTAACGAAGGTTGCACTGTCGTGTGTTGATTTCCGTTGTTTTTTTTTTCTGTTTACATGGGCTAGCTGGCGTGCTACCTCAGCTCGTGGAAGAAAGGACGACTCGATGTCTTCATCAAGATTGTCAAGTTTTGTCCATGTGGCATAGGAGCATGGCATCTAACAACGTCTGCACATCACGGCCGCCGTATAGAAGACAAAACGGCATGAAGTGTGTGGTCTCGTGCGTAGCGCTACTGTACGTGAATGCCACATAAGGGAGTACTTCATCCCACGGCTTGTTCTGTGCGTCTATGTACATAGCCAACATATCGGTCATAGTTCTGTTGTCTCTCGGTCAACTCATTCGTGTGTGTGATGGGCTATAGTTCTGCGGTGAGTGGGTTGCTTAATTGCAAGAAGTGTTCTAAGAACATTGCCGTAAACGCCGCTCTCCTCGATCTGTGATGACACAGGTTAGAGCACCGTGGCGTAGCACAATGCTCTCTACAAAAAAATGAGCAACTTCCGAAGCTATGCCTTTGGGAAGAGCGTTTGCTTCTGCGTAGCGGGTAACAATGTAGCGACGACTATCCACTTGTTTCCTGAAGATGACAAAAGAAACGGTCCCAGGAGATCCATCCCGACCAGATCAATAGGTTTTCTAAGTGGCTCGATACGGTGAAGTCATCATCATTCAGGTTTCACAGACGGGACTCTCGGCACTGGAATCACGGCAGGCTTGCACGTAGAGTTCAACGCAAGTGGCAAGTTTCAGCCAGTACTAAGGCTTGCGTACCCTAGCAAGTGTGCAGGTGATACCCGGTAGGCCAGATGAAGGGTCGTCATGCGAGGCAAATGAAATTTTGTCACAAAGCTCTGCTGGAACGACCAATAAACAATTTGCTCACTCGACCTGTGCTCTTTTCGTACAACAAGCCTTGTCGCAAACGAAAGGAAGACAATCCACAAGCTATATGCGGGGGTAGAGATTCCTTGCCGCCCTCGAGACGTTCAATTATAGGTCGCAATTCAACATCCGCTTGCTGCTTTGTAGGTATATATGTTATGCTTACGACTCCAAGAAGGCCAGTCATCTTCGATGTTTCGAGTGACACGCTCTACTAGCGCGCGTGACAACGTGTCGGTGTCTTAGTGTGCACGACCTGACTTTGTGCGATAGTGCCGTCGTACTTCTGCAATCGTAGGCTCCACAGGGCTAGTCGTCTGGAAGGGTATCTCAGGTTTGCCATCAAGCACGCGAAGGATGATCCGTCACACTATGAATGGGCGTCCAATGAAGGTAAGGTCGAAACTTAGCAGGGGCCCACATGACAGCAATGCACTAACTTTTTCGTGGTGCTGTAGTTGGACTCGGGGCGTGACAGGGTGCGACTCGCGTAAGTGATACTTTTTAAACTCCCTCCTGCCGCTGTGCGAGTACCGTGCCCAGATCGAAGTTTACTGGCGTCGGTATAATTTCGGTCTCGGCTTCCTCGTTGAGTGCCCAAGAACAGGTGGTTGAAGCCAGGCTATGCCTCAACCCCGTGAATGCCGTTTCTTTGGTCGGAGCTCCCACTAGTCTCTATGAGTCGAGTCAGGAGCTCGGCAGTTTTCAATAAAGTACTTACGAAGCACCGTGTGTACGCATATGAACTAAGGAAGGTTGAACAATTTTCTTATCGGCAGGAGTGGGAAATACTGCTACAGCAGCGCAATTTTCTCAGTCAGGACGGACACCTTCTGCTCTCAGCACATAGTTAAAGAATAATTCCTCGTAATATAGACGTTTCTGAGGCTTCAACGGAAGGTTAGCCGATTAGATTGCCTGGAGTACTTATCTTTGCTGATTCAAATGTTCAATAAAGTGGCCCGTAGATACGGCCACATTGTCTAAGTATACCAGGCAGCTTTGCTACTTTAAGTCGGCTAACACAGTGGCTATCGTGTGTTGGAAGATGCTAGCTAGCGCAGAGCAGAGACCAAACAAAAGCACTGAATTCGTACCCTACCAGCAGTGGCCAATGACCGATGATTGGAAACAGCTTGGATTCCCATGGCTTACGTTATTATTGGCAAATGCCCGGACAGCGTGACAGAAATATCATGACCTGCCAGCAAACTATGGGCGAAATGGTAGCGAAAGCCTCAATTTTTTTTAAGTGATTGATAATATTAGGGGTTTAATGTCTCAAAACCACCATATGATTATCAGAGGCACCGTAGTGGAAGAATCCGGAAATTTCGACCACCTGTGTTTCTTTTAACCTTGCGCCCAATGTTACTTTGTCATTTTCTTAGTTTTTGGCCCTTCTCAATAATTAGAATGAAACAGAAATTTTGAAAAATACTTGTGATGTTTTACACTGAAGGCCAAGGACTTTCCTGCCTCACATTGTACTTGCTAGCTATTGCTCACAGAATTCGCCTATTCATCAAGCATACTTTCTTTTGTGTATTATATACTCTTCGCGGAAATCGTAGCATCGCGACCCGTACAAGCGGTAAAAAAGTGAGTGGTTCGAGCCGATTTGTCCAAATCTTTGGGTGTACTTTGTCGTGAAGTCAGACGAAGAGCCAAGGATGATCTTTTTTTCTGGTCAATAATGAAGTTCAACACTGTCTCCTCTACGGAACACCATTTTCTTTTTTCATCCAAATGAGGAGAAGTGTACCAGCAAGTGCACAGCGTGGTGTTCAAACTGTACACTTTTTTACTGCGAGCGCAGTTTGACCCATGCACACTGCGCTTAAGAAAAATAGTTCGCGAAAGCATTGAGACAGGTATATTTCAGAAGCTCACAAACTGGAACGGCTGTCAAAAGCTCACGTAATAGTACAAAAGTCATCAAACTATTGGAAAAAATCTAGCTTTAGCCAGTTATACACACATGCACCGTTTTATGATCACTTCCATGTTCCACGGCGTGTAGTACTGTGCACCGTCCTTCGCTTTGTATGCAAGTTTAATGGATGTCATGCCGGCAGGCCGTGCAGTATGAGCTTTTTTATTTAAGATAAATAGAAGGTGAGTAAATATTACCATTAACTGTATTTCCTCACAGGGCGCCTGCACAAGTAGGCGTTTGGTGTATAGCGACACCACGGACCCTAGCTAAAGGGGGAGTTTGGGCTCCCTCCCACGCCTAGCCGTGCGTGGCTTTGCGTGT